>QFDD01000505.1:0-42705 GCA_006871305.1 Vachellia collinsii
ATTATATTTCAATTCTCAGAAAGGAGAATACACTTGTTATTTATTGATTTTGTGAGAGTTACTCAAGGTTGGAGAATCTTGAGTGTGGTGAGACACGAGCAAAAGTGTCTGTGGGTTAGTTTGAATTAGGAAGGGGGAGAGTCCTTCTTCGGATTGGTTGTAATCTGTTGAGATTAGTGGATTTGAAAAGCTCAGAGGATTCTGAGGACTGGACGTAGGTCAGAGAGGACCGAACCAGGATAAACCACTTTGTCCATTTCCTTCATACTCTGCTTTACGCTTTTAACGTTGCGAAAATTTTATCTGACCAATTCACCCCCCCCTCTTGGTCGAATCCGATCCTAACAAACTATTTTGAAAAATCCGTTCATGCCTTTGAACCATTTGCATTCTGTAATTATTGTAATAGAAAAGGCTATCGTACTACATCTTGCTATTTTAGAAAGAAGAAAACTTTAGGAACTTACAAATGAGTACCTAAAGGTTTGTATAAACCAAAGATCCATCCAATTAACTCTAAAGGACCCAACAAGATTTGGGTACCTAAAAATATAAAATGATTTCATTGTAGGTATGTCTCAAAGTATCCAAATCAAATAAGTGGTATATCAACAGTGGATGCTTGAGACAATGATAGGTGCCAAAAGCAAATTTGTCAATCTGAAATCAAAAGATGGAGGAAAAGTCAGTTTTGGAGGAAATCAATCTGGAAAAATTGTTGGAATTGACAAAATAGGAAATACAAATGGAGTGCCAGTGAAAGATGTTTACCATGTAGAAGGTTTGTGTCACAATCTTCTAAATGTGAGCCAAAGCACAGATAGAGATAACTAGGTTATCTTTGATTCACAAGAATACTTCATTATCAACAAAAAGGATTTGTCAATCAATAAAGAGAAGTTGAACATTCAACTAAGAGCACTTAGGGATGGTAATTGTTATACTCTTGACTTAAAACGTATTTTCAATTATTCATGTTTCAATAGCCAAGCTGATGAAAAGCTCACATCAATATGAATCAACTTGACCATTTAATCAAAAATGATTTAGTTCAAGGGCTCCCAAAACTCAAATTCAAAAATGACTTGGTATGTGATACTTGCCAAATGGGAAAGTAGACTAAGTCATCCTTTAAGCCAAAGAAAGAAATTTCAACTCAAATGCCTCTTGAATTACTTCATATGGATTTAATGGGTCCATCTAGCGTTAAAAGTCTCGGGGGAAATCTTTATACACTTGTCGTAGTTGATGATTTCTCTATATTCACTTGGACTACGTTTCTTTCAAGTAAAAATGAAACTTTTGAGCTATGTGTTATCTTTGCCAAAAAGGTCCAAAATGAGAAAGGTATGTCTATTTTTTCAATCAGGACAGATCATGGAGGAGAATTTGAAAATGGAGACTTTGCAACTTATTGTGAAAGTGAAGGAACCAATCATAACTTCTCAGCCCCAATGACTCCTCAACAGAATGGAGTGCTAGAAAGGAAGAAGAAAGTACTCACAAACATGGCACAAGCAATGATGACTAAGAAGCATATATCTCAAGTCTTTTAGGCCAATGCAATTAACATAGCATGCTACATCTCCAACAGAGCCTACATTAAACCATCCTTGGGAAAGACTCCCTAGGAGCTGTACAAAGGAAAGAAGCTAAACCTATCTCATCTTCACATTTTTTTGGAGAAAATGCTTCTTCCACAACAATGGCAAATAAAATATTGGTAAATTTAATCCTAGATCTGATGAAGGTCTATTTCTTGGTTATTCAAATAGGAGTAAGGCCTACAGAGTCTTCAACAAATGCACATGTGTGGTTCAAGAATCAGTGCATATGGTATTTATTGAAATAAAGCCTCAATCAAAACCTTCAATTGATGATAAGTTGCAATTTCAAAATTTTTTGAAAAGCTTAATAAAGATAGTTCACTTGATGATCACCCATCACATGACTCTGAAGAAGATCCATCGGATGAACATCTTCAAATCTCTTAATCAAAATCGTGGAAATACATCCAAAATCACCCTCTAAATCAAGTGATTGGAGAAGTGAATGAAGGTGTACAAACACGACGAAAAGTTTTTTCTCAATGTCTATATTTGAGATAAAGCCTAAGAACGTTGAGGAGGTTTTGTCTAACAATAATTGGATTATTGCTATGGAAGAAGAACTAAACCAATTTGAAAGAAATCATTTTTGGGATTTGGTGCCCCATCCAAATGACCATTCTGTCATTGGAACAAAACAGGTATTAAAAAACAAACTTGATGAATTAGCAGCAATTGTCAAAAATAAAGCTAGATTAGTAGCCAAAGGCTACAATCAAAAAGAAGGGATTGATTATGAGGAAACGTATGCTCTAGTGGCTAGGTTGGAAGCAATACGTGTACTCTTGTCTTTGCTTATCTTAAAAATTTCAAACTTTTTCAAATGGATGTTTAAAGTGCCTTTATGAACTGATACATCATGGAAAAGGTACATGTTAAACAACCTCCTAGGTTTGAAGATATTTCTAAGCCAAACCATGTTTATAAACTAAAGAAAGCTCTCTATTGTCTAAAGCAAGCTCATAGAGCTTAGTATGAAAGATTGAGCAACTTCCTAATCATCAAAGGTTTTGTTAGAGAAAAAGTGGATACCACTCTATTTATAAAGCATGATAAGTTTGATATGCTCATTGTTCAAGTATATGTGGATGATATAATATTTGGTGCCACTAACGATGAAATGTCAATGATGGGAGAATTGAATTTCTTCCTTGGGCTTTAGATTAAACAATGGAAAAATGGCATCTTCATATAAGTCAAACCAAATACTTGAAGGAACTGTTAAAGAAATTTGGAATGGATCAATGCAAGAGTGCAAATACTCCTATGAGCTCCACAACTCTTAATGCATATGTAAATGGCAAAGACTATGATATCAAAATATATAGAGGAATGATAGGATTATTACTCTATCTAACAGCAAGTAGACTAGATATCCAATTCAGTGTAGGAATGTGTGCCTGATATCAAGTTGCACCAAAGGAATCTCATGCTGAAAACGTGAAACAAATTTTCAAATACCTTGTTGGCACCATTGATTTAGGAATATGGTATCCAAAAGGTAATGATGAACATTTATTTTGTATTTTGACTCTGATCATGCTAGATATAAAACAGACACGAAAAGTGCAAGTAGTCAATGTCAATTCCTTGGAGGGGCATTGGTGTCATGGTTTAACAAAAAGCAATCAACTGTTTCATTATCCTCAATTTAGACTGAATATATGGCTGCTACCATCTGCTGTACTCAAGTACTCTGGATGAAGCAACAACTCCAGGATTTGAGAATGAATTTTATAGAAATTCCTATCTTCTGTGACAATACGAGCATAATCAACCTTGCTAAAAATCCTATATATCTCTCTCGGAAAAAAACATATTGACATTCGTCATCATTTCATCTGGGACCATGTACAAAGAAAAGATGTGATGGTGGTATTCATTCATACACACCTTTAAGTGGCTAACATCTTCACAAAACCACTTGATAAAGAGCAATTCATGAATATAGGAAGGGAAATGGGAATGGTAAATCCAATGAATTGTAAGTTAAATCCATTTTCTCTTAAATTTTTTTAATGAATAATCATTTACTAACTTAAGCTTCAGAGTCTTTTATTAAGTTTTATACGTCTCTATTTTGTCATTTAAAAACATGGGAACAATCACTCTAAGCAACGCTTGAGTTTTAATGGAAGTATTACTAAAGAAAAACTGATCACTTTTAACGAAACTCGAGTAGAAGATCAATACTCAAGCATTCTGGTAAGAACACTCAAGTACTGACAAGAGTGAAGAGTAAATTTGAAGAGTTTGGCATGATACTCAAGTACTATAAACAATACTTGAGTACTGATGAACATCACTAGATCCAATACTCGATGACGAGAAGTGTTCATAATACTCGAGAATTATATATGATACTTAAGTATTGTAGAAGTATCATCATATTCTTAAGCAACAATAATACTCAAGTACATCAGATAATGCTCGAGTAACAGAGTACCCTAAAGCCATCACTTGCAACAAAACTTGAATACACATTAGAGTATAGGTAAATCCTCAAGTGCAGAAAACAATACTCAAATACTGGTAAGTTTGCTCATTTTCTAAAAGGCAAAATACTCAAGTACTAGCATGCATGTTCATCTTCCAAAATCCATGATACTTAAGTACTGAGAAGAGAACTCAGTACTTGCAGTATCTTTTCGAATATGTGTGACTCGATACTCAAGTATTGAGACCAATACTCAGTAATACTAAATTCTGATGTTAAAATCCCCTTTTCTCACTTGAGAATCCTAACTCCTCTATTCGTCTACTCAAACATTTCCAAATCCTCCACACCCAAAATTCAAATTGCACTAGTTAATCTTCTCAAAAACCATTTTAAACCTCTCTATAACTCCCTCGGATCAAAACCCATCAGTCATAACTCCTTAAAATCTCCATTTTCCCTTCCATAATCTCAAAATTCTCCATTTGACACCATGACACTCTCTGAGCCCAAATCCTCCATTTTCATTTGTTTAATCCTTGATTTTGTTATGGCTCGCACTAAAATTAACCCCAGCAACCCTCCAAGTTCAACTAAAACTTCCTCTGGTGCTCCCTCTTGACCTTAATCAAATCCACCTCCTCCACCGAAGAAAGTTCAAATAACAGAGCCTTCAGAGGAAGAAGTTGAGACTCTATTGGTAAGGAAGAAGAGGACAGAGAAGCTCAAATCCATCCTCAGTTCCAAAGATAAAGGTAAAGCACTAATGGTTTCCTTTTCACAACCTGAAGCAACTCAAGCAGAACATTTTGACTCTAAGACTCAAAGTGTCTCACCAAGCTCACATGTTTCTACTCCCAGAAGAAAGATGAAGGCATAAAGGACATCCAATACTGAGACTCCACGAGCCTCTGAGCAAACCATCATCGAGGCACCAAATGGATTCAACCTCAAGTCAATGTACATCAACACTCTTGGTAACTATGATAACAAATATAAATTCAGAGACTTATGCCCTGCTATGTGTGTTGATCTGGCATATGTGAAGAATTCCTTAGGACTTGATTTATCTAGGACACTATGAGAAATTACTAAAGATTGATGCTGCTTTCTCTCCTAATATGGTTAGAATTTTTTACAACAATATGGAGTTTGATTATGCTATAGATAATGAAGGAAACATTATTCTATATTCATTGGTCACTATTATGAGAGGAGACAAAATTAGTATTACTGCTGATCTGCTCAGTTTTTACATGGGAACACATGAATTTGACTCTGAGTTGAAGGATTTTTAGCCTAAGGAGACCCATGAGTTACTTAAACCTAGGGAACCATATAAGGTATAAAATTTTGAGCCATTATAGAGAGTTATTCACTACATCTATTCTAGATGTTTAGTGAATAAAAGTAAGAATTTCACTCACTTGGCAATAGGGGATTATCACATGCTGGCATCCATTATGGCCAAAGAAAAACGAAACATAGGGTAGTTGGTTTTCAATGAGATTTGGAGGTTTGTTCACTCCAAATCTAAAAGAATGACTATGCCTTATCCCTATCTTGTCTTTTGGATCCTTCAACAGCATAAGATTTGGTATATATGAAGGATCAAAAGCCAATGAAGCCTCTAAAGTTTACTGAGATACATTTGCATAGAATGAAGGTTGACATTCCAATGGTTTTAGGTCAAGGTCCTTCTCAAAGTCAGAAGAAGAAGGCACACCCTACAGCCTCTAAGGGTTAGATTAGGCTCAATCCTCTACTCCTCAACAACCTTCTTCTGCTCCTTCTTTTGCTCAAACTTCCATTCAGCAGTTCATGCAAACAGAATTCAGAAGGATGGAAGAAGAATGTACTACGACTTTCCATAGTGGACTTAGACTTATGACCAATCTACTCAAGGTTGCAATAGATTACTTCAGTGGTAGAACTCTTGATTTGGTAGTTGCATCATTACAGAAATCAATTGAGACCCCTCATCACACTGTGGACACCAGGGTTTCTTCTCTAGAGGGAAGAATGGCATCTATTGAGGAGTACATTCGTGGCAGCAAGGCCCCTCCTCCTCCCTGCACTTCTGAGCCTTCCACCTTTGATACTGTAGTTCTTCTTCCAGAACCTCCTGTCATAGAACCTTCTATAAAGCCTGTGATTCCTATTCCTGTCCTAGAGTCTCCATCCTCTCAGCCCACTAATATTCCTATTTCTGAGGTCCCTATTCCTCCATGTTGTGTGTAAGAGACATTTAATGCACAACATTGAACAATGAAGCTAAGTGTAATGGAAATGAAGGTCTCTCTAACGGACATTTATTGATACCCAACTAAAATAGAAGAGCATTCAAAACAGAAGATGATAGAACAACTACCTAAAAACTTACATTGATTATTCATTCATCTACTTCCCCTGTTATACTCTCTCCAATATTTAAACCTTAGTGAGTAGCATTCAATTCTTGTGAGAGAATCTTAAATTGTCCAAACTTATTGTTTTTGAGAGAAACTCAAGATTGGGTGATCTTGAGTAAAGTGTTGTGATTATGGAGAAAAAGGGGGAGTGAGAGTCTATGTTTTTTGTGAGTTTGAGAAGGGGAGTGAGACTTCCTGTTGTAAAGGCTTGAGAGCCTAGAATATTGTTGATAGTGAATTTGTAAAGCTCAGAAGTGATCTGAGGACTAGACGTAGGTTTGGAGGACTGAACCAATATAAATCATTGTGTCAATCTCTTCTCTCAACTCTTCCAACAACATTGTTTCAGAAATTGTTTTACTTGCTTTTTAGTTTAAAATTTTTAAAGGTTACCAATTCACCCCCTCATGGTCAAATCTTATTCTAACAAAAATGCATATATATAGCAACTGAGGATTGAATCATGTGCATTATACCACATCATATAGGTAATGGCATTTATAGTATGAAATAAAATGAATAATAAATTTTTATTTGAATTGGTTTGAGTTAACATTACATATTTCAAAGTGAATGTAAATTTAAAATGAATATGAGTTAACATTAGATATTTCAAAGTGGATGTAAATTTAGAATGCATATGAGTTAACATTGGATATTTCAAAAGGATTAAAGAGCAACTTTGACCCGAAAGTATCCACAAAGTTGCACTGGCTGTGCAGAAGTTTTTTGAAGGGCAATGTTACCTTGAAAGTATTAAAAACAGTGCAATGTTGTCCTTATGCCTTCTTACTACCCGATCTTCAAATTTTTTTTGAGTCACTCTCCTCTCCCTCCTATTAGGATTGGCAAGTAAAACGGAATATTAAAAAAAATTTTAATCCCTTCCTTGGATCTTTTGAAAGCGTTTAAGTTGTACAGTTAAGTATACCTTTCTTGGAGCATTTTCCTTTTTTTCCTATTCAGTTTCAAGAAGTCAAATAGATATGATCAGCTTCCTCTATTAGTATCCACAAGAACAACTTTTCAACATGAACGCATTTCTAATTTCAAATTTTAGATGTGTATAATTGGAAAGCTCCAGCCATCTATTTATAAACAGCCAGAGTTTATTCTTTTTAATTTCGAAATCAATTTTTACCAATTTCAAAATTCAAATCTTATCAAAAACTTTAAATATAAGAAAATTAACAAAAAGTTAGTTTAATTTAAATTTGGCCAACATATTTAATTTAACCCATTTATTTAATTTGAATAAGGAGACAATGAGGATAGAATTTAATTTATCTCCACAAATTAAAAACAAGATATAATGTCAAAGATTGATATATGCTTTAAATTAAATCCAAGATTTATTCTATCTTTATTTTTTTTTTGCCCAAGATTTAATCTATCTTTATAAACTAAATCCCATGTATTATATCAATTTCATAAATAATATATATGCACATCTATATATGTAACATATATATATATGAAATATATATTATTCCGAATATATATATCCTCCCTAAAATATTTATTGAATCAAAATATACTTTAGATTCAATGAATCTGGACATTTAATCTCTTATTGAGCTATTTTATATGCGACCCTATAAGCCTATATGAAGTTGGCATTGGACCAATGACTATATTAGCTCACAAGTCACGAGCAACTGTAGCAAGGCATTATGACTACTCAATTTATATAAGGATCTATAAACCGATACAATTTATTATACACCACATCATGTCCCTTATGTCACATGATATTTTGATCAAGGATGGCATGGAGATTGTCATCCTCTTATCCCTAACAATAGCTATCTCAATCACTGAGTAGTCTAACTATAGAGATAGAGCTTACTTTCCATCATAGTATGGTCATACATTTTTCATATTCACTCATTGAGGGGTCCATCAATATCTCCCTAATGATGTGAGGGGTAAATTCTATCCTGATCATTCATACTCCTCTGCATGCAATCCACTAAGCCCAAACATAGCATTTACCATCACTCGGTCAAAAGTAACTTTTGACTAGATCAAAGCTGGACGACTCTCATGTAGGAATCCATGATTATCTTAAATCAAAGGGCACAGTGACATAGTCATTTATGAGACAAGCTTATGACTTAATCCATGTAGCTTTCTCATAGCGAGTCAATCCGGTATTTTGTATTCTTACAAGTGCCTATCCATACCTTTCAAAGTCATAATGATCTTATTTCATTTTTGCTCCCATGCAGATGATCAACTATGGACATTTAGGATAATCACTATGATTTATTTGAGGACAATTTATCACAACAAACACGCAAAGATTATGATAATAAAAATGAACGATTCATTAAGTAAAATACTTAAAATACAATGATTGGCCCTATGACATAATTTCCAACACCTCCTCCATCAAAAATCATTTGACTGAAATTTTTTTTGGACCGACAAAATTGTCTAGCATGCTTCCTTTACTTCTTTTGAGGAGTAGTAGTATATGATAACCCTATTTCTCTATCCTACAATCAATCACACTAGAAAAGAAAGAGGATTGTTTGTGCAATGTGAAAGCTAGGAAGGAGCAAAGATTTGAGGGGGATTAAGCCTGGACTAAAGCCTTAATGGTTTTCTTTGTGAGTTGGGGTTCTCATCACTGCAAAAATTAATAAAAGTTGAAAAACCGGAAAACAAATCATTAGTGGAAAAAAGTCTTTTTCAACCACACAAAAACAACTTTTTAGACCGCATCAAGAGAGGTTTAGAAAGTCAAGAACAAAAAAAAGTTACACTTTTAGATCACATGTATTGTATGAGGTCTAAAAAGTTATCTTTTTTAAAAAAAAAACACTCATTTTGCCTACTCAGATCCCTCACTTTTTGTCATCGACGGTGACGAGGTGCTTTCCACCTTCACATCGGCTTCCTTGGTCACTGGTAGAGCATCCTTCCAACCAACTTTCTATTGCAATGACTACTTAGAGGAGAAGCAGAAGCTAGTAGCAATCTTGCTTTTCTCTAAATATTCTAGTCCCCAGATCCAACCACCAAATCCTATCATCATTATTATATACATATAAATCATCTACAATTGAGTTACAATCTAACATTACAAGTTGGATCTCTCTAGCCATTGCTCTTTAATTGAAGTGGCTCTTATTAAATACCTATGATGATAACATGTTATAAAATTAAGAAAAAGAATAGCAAAGAAGAGAATTATAAAACAAGGGAGAGTTGTTCTTATTCACTATATATAGTACAACAAATATAAGGGATACCTTGTATTTATATGTACAACTTTACAATATAATAGTAAATCAATTCCATGATTATAGGAAATATTATAAGGATACAAGAGATCATTGGGGGATTATGGGGAAATATGGACATTCATATAATATTCATAACCAAAATATGTTATTTACTAAATCTTTTATTGAATTCCTAATTTTATTAATTTTTCGTATACGTGTATAAAATATTGCTTTAGCCAATTTATATATTTAAGCTTTAAAATAATTATTAAATAAATAAGTTTACTTAAGTAAAAAGTTAATATGTGATAAAAAAAAGTTTGAAACTATATACAAAATAACTTTTACTAACCTAAATGGTTTTTAAATAGCATTCATGTTTAAAAGAGGCATTTTGATCCAAAATATGTTATTTGACTATTAATAAACAATTTTGGTGGATGAAAACATAATCTTAAAAATATATGAGAGGTCTGTCTAATGCAACTTTAATTTTGATCTCAGGAGGGATGATGAAATATATAAGTTTTAAATATATAATGGAGCGTTATATAACTATGATAAAATAGAAAGTAGGGCATCAATGTATTTACTCTGCTTTTAATATACAAATAACAGAATATATATATGTATATAAATTTAATTATTATACCTTTTTGTCATTATTATTGAATAGTACACATAATTACTGTGCCATGGACAGATTAATCCATGTGAACCTCATATGGAATAAAATTCATTTCTTTCTTTTGTTTTCCGGAACACTATTGATTTTCCCACTTAAGCTGCTCATAGATTCATTGAATTTGAAACCCGCATGCAGTTGCCTAAAATCAGAAAGTCAACGTCAACTTCACACAACCTAAAGGATTTGTACATCCTATCCCTATCTAATTAAATTCATAATCTTCTATGTTTATCAAAATTTAAGGTTAATATGTAATTTTAGCAACGAATTTTTTTATTATAAACATTTCACATTATTTAGTTTTGAAGGGTACAAAAAATATATAAATTTTTTTAAAAAAATGGTACAGTTTTAACAACTCTGTTAAATTGCCTTAAACATATGTTATAAAGTTGGAAATAGAATAAGTGGGCCCATCCTTAAAAAGAGACAGACATTTAGGTAAATTTAACAAAATTGTAAAATTACACAATTTTTGAAAAGATTATATCTATTTTTATACCATTCAAAGCTTAATTATTTTATACGCTTATGATCAAAAACTTCGTTGCTAAAATGTAATTTGTTTGGTTACATAAAGTTTAGCAGAGGTTGGTCTCATGACTCATCAAGATTAGGGTATATCTCCAAGCTCATAGAGTATTTACAAATTACCTACCAATAAAATCATTATATTAACTGTGAGATTTGAATCACGAGCTTAGGTTGAAGTGTGATTTATTATATGTTATGTTGATACACATACCCGAAATATATTTTGTTAGCCATTATAGGCATTGCTTGTCAAATTCCACTCCAATTTATGGTATGAATTTATTTTTGTCAATATAAGAAATATATATTATCAATAAAGAAAATTTGTATTTTCTGATTAAAACATAATGTGACATATTTACGAGTATGATCTTGATTTGAATCATTTTGACAACTCAAATTATGGTAAGAGATAAAATGATGATGTGATATTTGAATCCTTCCAATTATACATAATTACTAAATTAAAAGAAAAGGGAAAGTAAAGTTGGCAAAAAAAAAAACGAAAAGAAAAGAAAAGGGAAAGTAACATAAAGAAGCATATCAATACATACTATGTTTGAATAAGGATGGGATTTCAATTCTTTTTTTTTTTTTATCATTCAATTATTAAATTATGTATGTATGTATGAAAATTGTAGCTTCTTTGTTAGTAAGGATAACATGACTAACATGTTGACAAAAACGAAATGAGATCACCCTGACCATAATAGGACTTGAATTTTCAATGATTCAATTATTAAAAAAAAGGATAAATAGAGATTTTATACTCCCTCTGATTCTAAAATAAGATTTACCTAATAAAAAAATAAATACAAACAATATCTTACACACCTTTAATTTTTAATATGAGATTTGATTGTCTGATTTGGAGAATTAAGGAAGCTAAATAAATTACTTAATTGTAACATATTACATTATTTTTCTAAAACATTTATGTGCATTATTAGATTATACATCATTTTATAAATCAAGAAAATTAGTTTGAAAAAAAATAATAAATATAAAAAACTTTAAAGTATTTTATTTAATTTTCTCAAAATCTCCAAATTAATCAAATGAATCTTATGTTAAAGAATAAAATGAAGTATTAGGGACCTGATCGATGGAGTATAAAGTAACATCCCATTTATATAGCATGGGTCCAATGTGACATTTTATCTCTATTTTTTACTCTCAACCAAGAAAATTAAGAGAATCTAAATATAAGAATACATCATGTGAAACAAATTAATTGCATTCTGCAAAGTTTGAGCATAAGGCGTCACTTTGACGTCCTCTCTGATTATCTCCACCGTTTATTCACATTATCCAACTCGTTTTCTCACCCTCTTTTGCTGTCAAAGCCTTTCAAGTTAAGTCACGTAATATTGGTTATGTTTATATTAACGTTAGAAGATCATGTTTGTATAAGTTGAAACAAAATTTATAAATTATAAATCACGTTGAAAAAGTAGCTCTCATAGTTAATCCAATCGAACATATTATATCATTCTCTCACATATTCTTCAATTAGAAGTAATTATATTTAATACATTATTGATTAGTAAATGTAAATGCATGTTTCAAAGAAAATTTGAACATTAATTTATCAAATAATGAGAAACTTGTCTCTTTTCGTTAGACTCGATCCTGGTTGGTGTCATCTTAATCCCCATTTCACACCAATATTCCTTTTATTTAAAATCTCCTACGTTATTCATTCAAAATCCAATCCAACATTATCCAAATCACCTCCAAAAATAGCAGTTCTCCCTCTTTTCCTCCCAATTAATGATAATAAATAAATTCACGCACGTTCTGACTCAGCGTTATCCATTCTTTCCCAAGCAATTCATCTGAGCCGTCGCTGACGTGTAATAAAAATCTGATCGTTTCTCTCACATTCTCTGTATTGTCCCTCGCCGACCAGTTTATATGAAAGGAAACGATTTCAAATTGTGTCTTTGAGGCTTTGACCCCACCGTCCGATTTTGATATTTTATATACATGTAGGCCCATCCAACGGTGGCCAGCTAAGCAAGGATTAATTTGCTTAATTATTTCTAGTCATAGGCTTGTATTTTTGGTAACACGTTGTTTACAGTTCACTCTATTTTTTTATGCTTCCAATGAACATCCCCAACAAGGTATCTTCAATAGAAAATTCTTATCTTTAATAATAACAGGAATATGAATAGGAATGGGAATAATATTAATATTAATTAAGCAATTATCTTATTTTTGACAGCTATTGAGGTGGTGTATTTTTTAAGGGCAAATTATATTTAAAGACTCATATTTAGTAAAAATTATACCTCTTGCCAAACGTTACTAAACACTTTAAGTTTTGTCAATATCACCTTTTAGAGAACAACATCCAAACCAAATCAAAACCTTTTTTTTTATAGCATTACAAAATTACTCTTACGTAAGTTAATATAAGATTTCTCTCACATGCTTATTTTGTAAACTGTATTAATCTATTGTATTTACAATAATAATTTTTAATCAATTTTATCCAAAAAAAATTGTTAACTGCTAATCCAAACACATAAGATGGTTATGGATTACCGGATGAAATTATCTTATTTTATCATAATATTCTAAATATAATCGAGATTGTTAATATTAATATATTATATACGAAAAAAGTATATAAGTAATATTGTTTAATTGTATATCCGTTGATGTGATACTGATAGATAAGGATTTGGACATACATTGAAACTCCATGTAATTTAAAATCATAGTTTTAAAGACAACAATGTTTTGAGCCAAAAAAAAAAAATCAGAGAGAGAGAGAGATAACAATAAACAAATTATATAACTTCTGTAATATTTGTTCAAATATCATATAAACTTCCTAAGTTGTAATAACAATTTCAAATTTTAATGTAATTATTCCCTCCCATTAAGTAACATCTTCCACTACATAAGTAACAAATTTTTCTTTGTTTAAGAAATTATTGCAATTTTTCTATTTTTTTCCATTAATTATTTACATGTATATCTCATATTTTTTCCATTCATTCCCTCTCATCTTTTTCTCTACATATTCTTTCTCACTTATCGTCCCCATAAGTAAAGTCCCCATAAATAAAGTTATATTTGTAAAAGAAATTATATCTTTTACACATTCTTTATTTTTAATTAATTTAAAACAAAAGGGCAACTGCGAGGTGCATTTCTTTTTGGGTCTTTTGTTCTATTCTTATTAATATAGGGTATCTAAACGTATTTTTGGCTTATTTAAGCTCAACTAGGAAGCTCAATGTCAAGCTCCCCCTCGTCTATATAAAGTCCCTGCCATTGCCGTTGGAAGAACCTCATCTCGTCTTTTGCTTCTGGTTTCGGTGTCTTTCTATCTTAGTTTACTGTTCTTGAGTTTCTTGAATTGAGAGAAAGTGAGAGAAAATGCCGGCCGTCGGTGGGATCGGAGGAGGTGGCGGGAGGGAGTATCCCGGCAACCTCACTGTGTTCGTGATGGTAACTTGTATAGTTGCGGCCATGGGTGGCCTGATTTTTGGCTACGATATTGGGATTTCCGGTATGGTCACAAGAAATTTCACAGTGGTGTTCGTTTGTTTCCCGGAAAAACCCAAAGAAAGGATCTGACTTTCTGTATTTTTCCTGTGTTTGTTATTCAGGTGGTGTGACGTCGATGGATCCGTTCTTGAAGAAGTTCTTCCCGTCGGTCTACCGGAAAAAGCACCACAACCAGTCGAATAACCAGTACTGCCAGTACGACAGTCAGGTACTGACGATGTTCACGTCGTCGCTGTACCTGGCGGCGCTTCTGTCGTCGTTGGTCGCGTCCACCGTGACGCGTAAGTTTGGTCGGAAATTGTCCATGCTCTTCGGAGGCCTTCTGTTCTTCGCCGGAGCTCTGATAAATGGCCTTGCAAAAGCCGTCTGGATGTTGATTCTTGGTCGGATCTTGCTCGGATTCGGTATCGGATTCGCCAATCAGGTATGCCTTCCCCCCCAATTTTCTGGAATTTGAATTTTCCTTCCAACCTTTGGACTGACAGATTTTAATTTTCTGATTATCATCATCATAAAGTTTTTCTAAGGATAACACAAACATAGGCGTGTCTCGAATATTCTCTGTGCAAATACTAGAGAAAAAAAATTGCTTTATGGCTATCTCCGTAAGACACGAAATCACCCACATGATGTGATTCTACTTGTCTGGTTTCGTATTTTGTAACTCATTTCCAGATCTGTAACTTCGTTTTCTGGGGAAATATACTTTCAATTTTTTTTAAAAAAATAAAGCTCACACGTTAGAGTCTTCGTAATTTGAAGAGAACTTCTTCACCTAAAATTTATAAGATATTATGAGATAGCTAGACTGTTACTGTTGACTTTGTCCATTTTCACTGTTTAATGGCCTGTTTGGTTCGTGAGAAAATCAAACCCACCGTGATTTTTCGCTTCCCTCTCTCCCAAGGCCGGATTCGATACAGAAAGCTAAATTTAGAATACGAACAAACGTGGGGGCTTCTTTATTATTCTTTCAATTTTCCCGTTATTTAAAGAAAGCGAAATTATCGGGCCATCGTTTTTCTTTGCAAATTGCATGTTACATCATCATCGCGATTTCCTCTTTTCTGTACTCCATTATCCACCGGTTGGAATTGAAATTTGAAGTTTACACATTAAAAAACAAAAAGAAAAAGAAAAGTCATTAAATTAAACGCAACTTGTAGTGTTCTTTTCGAATTTTCCACGCTTTTGAATTAAATGATTAATTTATTATTTTCTCTTTTTGTTCATTTTTGTCTTCTTCCTTTCTGCAGTCTGTGCCTCTGTACCTCTCTGAGATGGCTCCATACAAATACAGAGGATCTCTGAACATTGGCTTTCAGTTATCAATCACCATTGGAATTCTGATAGCCAATGTGTTGAACTACTTCTTCGCCAAGATCAAAGGAGGTTGGGGATGGCGGCTGAGCTTGGGCGGAGCAATGGTGCCGGCGCTGATCATCACCGTCGGATCCCTTCTCCTTCCCGACACACCGAACTCCATGATAGAACGAGGCGATCGCGAAGGAGCAAAGAAGAAGCTCCAGAAAGTCAGAGGGATCGATGACGTCGACGAGGAGTTCGACGACCTGGTGGCGGCAAGTGAAGAATCGAAGAAAGTGGAGCATCCATGGAGGAACCTGTTACAGAGGAAGTACAGGCCACATCTGACTATGGCCATTCTGATCCCATTCTTCCAGCAATTCACTGGGATCAATGTGATTATGTTCTATGCGCCTGTGTTGTTCAATTCAATTGGGTTTAAAGATGATGCTGCTCTCATGTCTGCTGTGATCACTGGTCTGGTTAATGTGATTGCTACTCTGGTCTCCATCTATGGAGTCGATAGGTGGGGAAGAAGAAAGCTCTTCCTTGAAGGAGGGGCCCAAATGCTTATATGCCAGGTACCATTTTTCTCACTACTCCACTAAACTGGTTTTGACTAATGAGATTCAAAACGCGTTTGATGACTTTTTGAACCAGTTCCCATTGCTTTGTGGCTATTTGTTCTTTTGCTGTTAAAAATCCTTTGTGAAAATATATTGGTCCTATAATAACTTTGATCTATTTAAAATTCAGTTTTAAAATTTTAACTCAGCCTTTATTATTATTATTATTATTATTATTTTGACTGCATTCCTAAGTTCTAGAAAATGTGGTAAGAACTGATTTTCCTTGTCAAATCGCACCTTTTCTGTTAGCGAGTGGGAAAGCACTTTTAATTATTGAACAAGGAAGCCTTCCCTAGTTGTGTGTGTTATTCTACCCATTAAAAGATTACGTTACTTTCTGGTTTTGACTAAAACGGAACCTTTAGGAATACTTTCTTATCCTAACTTTGTTACAAGACAGCAATTAAGTATTCTTTATCTTTTTTTTCAAGACACCAATTAGAAAATCGGTTCCAACTAAATGAAAGCTAAAATGATTTGTAATGATGTTTGGCGCAGGCTGTGGTTGCTGCTTGCATTGGAGCCAAGTTTGGGATTGATGGGAACCCAGGAGACTTACCAAAGTGGTATGCAGTGGTGGTGGTCCTGTTCATCTGCATCTACGTGGCAGGCTTCGCGTGGTCGTGGGGCCCACTAGGGTGGTTGGTGCCCAGTGAGATATTCCCGTTGGAGATCCGGTCGGCGGCGCAGAGCGTGAACGTCTCAGTGAACATGCTCTTCACGTTCTTCGTGGCGCAGGTCTTCTTGACGATGCTGTGTCACATGAAGTTCGGCCTCTTCATCTTCTTCGGCTTCTTCGTGCTCATCATGTCCATCTTCATCTTTTACTTCCTCCCTGAGACCAAAGGCATTCCCATTGAAGAAATGGGCAAAGTTTGGAAGACTCATTGGTTCTGGGCTAAGTATGTGGAGACTCATGAAGATTATGGCAATGGGGTTCAAATGGCCAAAGGAGGTCAAGCCATCAAGAATGTGTAATTAGTTGGGTTTTTAATTCAGTCTGAGATTTAACATTGTTCTAGTCTTTTATTTTTTTTGGGTTTCCTGGTTTAAATGTAATGGTTGTTTCAGAATATATAATTCAAATTACTTACACAACCAAGCAGCTGTTTGTTTGATCTCTGAGATGATAATGTGCTATATGGTTTTTACTAGAGGAGGTCAATAATATGGGAATAATATGGTCAGCCCAATAAATTGTCAACCCTTAATGTGAATTTCTGTTTTCAAGTCGCATTCCTCTGTTTCTGAAACTCGGATGGAGAGATAGAACTCAGGCCTATATTGAATGTGTGAATATTGCATATTGTCCCCACCAATCAAAATGATTAGATTGTAGGTCACCAAAGGGGATTGAATAAGCAAATTAGGAACCATAATTATGTTTGGATTCTTGTACTTGTGTTTGGATAATCAATGCAAAAAATTAGGAACCACACTTGTGTTTAGATTTTCAAATAAGTAAATTTAGTGATCGACTGGATTGTTAAAACTTTATTGAATGAGTCTTGTCCCTTTGATTGGATTTTTCAACGCCCCCAACACTACGCTGTTTGTTCACAAAGGACGCTAGACTAATAGTTGTGGATCCTGGTCGAAAAGAGTTGTTTATTTTAGTGTTTTTAGTTCTTTTATGTTTGTATTTGTGTAGGTTTATGTACGCTTGTTTATATGTTAGTTGAACTAGCTGTTATGTACATTTTTAGATGGTCTAACGAAAGTATTATTTCTGGAAAAAAAGAAAAGAAAAAAAAAGAAGTCTAAAATGATTAGTTTTTGGAAATGTGTTAAAAAAGTTTGAGTCTTCATTAGAATATGTGCTTACATATTTAGTATTTCATAGTGTTTCAAATATGATTGCCTATAATAAAAGAATACCGATACTTAAAAGAGATTTTTGGTCACTTGTTAATTTTTATTAAGTATATAGCGCATTAGAAAGAACTTGCTTCTCAAATATTGTGACTCCTCAGAGGTCTTAGGTCCCCAAGGGATGCCCACTTGTTTTTGGCAAGTTGTTAGATAACCTTTCTACATCACAAGTGAGATGGAATGAGAAGTAATGAAGCATTCCTGAAATGAACATTTGGGATGACATGAATACCCTTAATCAATTTATATAACATTACAAGATTATAAAATTTAGG
Source organism: Vachellia collinsii (assembly GCA_006871305.1). Taxonomy (NCBI): domain Eukaryota; kingdom Viridiplantae; phylum Streptophyta; class Magnoliopsida; order Fabales; family Fabaceae; genus Vachellia; species Vachellia collinsii. Next base: position 18,523 of record QFDD01000505.1, read on the forward strand.
TAATAGTATAAAAATAATTTAGGATGCACCAGAAAAAAAACAATTCATGATATTAAATGCATCATAAAATAGATTAGGATGTTAAACACATGTACTTAAAAAAATACTTCATAGTGTTTGATGGATCTTACGGCATTTTTGTTAATGTTTTGTCACTTTTGGGTCTACAAATAGAAAAGTAGAGAACATTGTATTTTGATTAATGACAATAATACTAATAAGACAAATTATTCTTTCACCCGTTGCTTCACTACACTTGATATATTTTTCAAAATAATGATTAAAATATATATTTTAATTTTTTAAGACTGTTTCTAATTTAATTACTTTATAAAATTTTCTTAAAATAGAACAATAAATAATAGAATCAAACAACCCCTAAAAGTAACTATTTTCATTTTTCATTTATTAGATGTATTATAGTGGTTTGATTAGCTTTTTTTTTTTTTCATGTTTACATCCCCAAAGATACAATAACATTTTCACTCATTTTCATGTCGTTTCTATCACTTTTAAAGAAAGATGGATTTTCCAGCTGTAAATTCATGGCAGACAAAGTACAATAAGGAATATTTCTTCAATCACTTTTAAGAAATAAATTCAAAACATTATATTTATATAAAATACTACCGTGCATTTAAAATAATTTTCCCCATATATACCATATAATTAAGACACAATCAAATCCTAAATTTGAACGACATATGTGAAAAAGAGAAAAGGTATCTCTGGAATTTGAATGCTTATTTGTGGGGGAGTATGAAATTTATGAAATTAGTGCGGTAGGTATAGATGAGTGATGACACATGAGAGGGCCATGAACATGAAAGTGTTTCTTTTTTTAAGACATAAAGATATGAATGAATACATTTATTATGGAGGTAGGTACGTGTATGAAACCTCCTTTTATTACCTTTATTTCCCAATTAACTTTGGAAAATTTGTTAGTTTTATGGCTTTACTTTTGGGATTAGATTTCCTAGTTAATTGAATGCCAAATCCTTCTTTTAAAGCAAATGTGTGTTTCAATTTACTAATTGAATACCAAGCATCCTATTAAAGATAATACTATTCAAAATACTATCAGATAATAGATATAGGCACATTTCTTAGAATAATTCAAACATTAATTTATTATATCATAAAGAGCGGTTCCTTATGCTAGACTTAACTTACATTGGTAATATAATATTTAAAGGTTTTAACTTTTAAATAATTAACTTTGATTCTAATTGGATGCCTGGTATGACCCAAAGGAAACCGAATCTTGACTGGACTCAATTTATGCTACACATTAAAAGCACAAAGTGGGAGAAAAAAAGTATGTTTTATTTCTTTGTGAGAGATAGGTTTATGTTTAAAGGGTCAATTACGTTAGAAAAATTACCAAATAATCTGGAAAAAAAAACTGACTCCATCAATATCATATCATCTATTTTATCCCAAGGATCAAGTTCCATCAGGTAGAAGGATTTTATTTTTAAAGGGTTAATTAAGTTTTTTTTTGTGCTTTAAATTTGTCCCCATAATTTGGTTTTTCAAGTTTTCAAATATTGGTTTTAGCTACTAAAGATAAAATGGTTCATATTTTTATTAAATTATAGAGACTGATTATTTAAACGAAATGAAATTTGAGGAACTGAAACCTGTGGTTAGAGACTTGAGAGGTCGAAATAAAAATGAAGATAAACTTAAAAAATAAAAAATTGTATTAACCCATTTTTAAACAAAAGAATAAAACTATTTCAGCAGACCCAAACTTCTTATTTTCGTTAGAGCCTCACTTGTAATGGGGAATACTTGCATACCCAAGGAATCTCATATCATCTGAGCAATATCCAATGAAAACACAATTATTTAGATATATTTAATCAGTTGGATGATGACTCATATGAAATAATTTACATTTTATTTTTGTTAAAATAAACCTCTTAATCCTAGTTAGCTAAGCTTTTGCTTTATCAAATTAAGAGGTTTATTTTTTCAAAAAATAAAAATAAAAATAAAATGTGAATTCTTTCAAATGAGCCATCGACCAACTATGATTACAATGGCCTGATTTGTTGTGCTTAAAATCATTCAATAGAGTTTATATAATGTGACACTCTTAAAGCATGTAAATAATTCTCCTTGTAGCGAATTTTAGAGTTAAAAGATCCCATTTTTAATTTCCTTCTATTTATTTATTTCTTTTTCAACCATTATTATCATTTCAAATTCTTGTATAACTTCTTTTACCAAAAGTCCGAAAAAACCCAAAATTTTGAGTAAGAGAGCCTTGATCGTGTAAAACTGTGCAAAACTTGAATCCTTTGACGTTGTATGCAGTAAACCATTTTGCATACTAAAGTGGGTCAATTGTAAGTCTTGTCAAATCAACTAAATGGGTATTGTCATCATTGTGTATTCAACGAGCAAAACCAACTTGGGATTCTCTATGCACCATTCTATCAACTTTAACATATGTTTGTATCCGGATACGTAGTTGACACTTGATATAACTTTGGACTCTCTATTATGATCAAACAATCAATGAGTGGAAAAATATAATTTGAATTTATAAAATAATAATTTATAGCTAATACTCACTAAATGAAAGCACTAGTAGAAAAATGCTTATTTAGACCGCATTTAGAAGATAAGGTCTAAAAAAATGATCGGTGGCATTTTTGTAAATAAGAATACAAATTTTAAGTCATTTAGACCGCACCTCTGAGGTGCGGTCTAAAAGCTACACTTTTTAAACCGCACCTAAAAGGTGCGGTCTAAAAGGCCAGTCTAGGTGCGGTCTAAAAGAGACACTTTTTAGACCGCACCTCAGAGGTGCGGTCTAAAAGATGCACTTTTTAAACCGCATCTCTTTGGTGCGGTTTAAAAAGATCTTTCAAAATTCAAAATTTAAACAGCGCGCTCAGGTGTTGTCCAAATCTAAACGCATTTCCGACTTTTTCTCCCAAAGACCTCGATCGACATTTTTAAAGCTTAGAGCAAAGCAATCCAAATCCTCATGAAAACTCAATTCCACAGATAAATTACTTCAAAGTATCGACGCAAAACCACCTGACGCAGTCTACCTCTTTTGTCTCTATGTAATTAGCTCTAATATTTCGACCAAATTTCTGTTTTCTTTTTGTTGGGGATGATTGTTTGATTTGTATCACAGGAGGTGCTTTAACTTCTAATTTTTTTTATTCCTTTTTATACATAATAACGTTCATCCACCTCGATCCTTCCATGGATTCTGACTTATGGACTTCACGTCTTGCCTTGATGAATTTTGACTCTTCCACTATTTATGACTTCTAAATTTCATCTTTCCCTTCTTCCATCTAAGATAAGCATTTTTGTTTGCAATTGGTTTTGGCAGACATTTGATTGATTATGGCACAATGAAGAGGAAGCAGAAAGAGAAGAATAACTGAAACGTGAGCAAGCGAGGAAGAGGGATGCTGAGCTTCGTTTGGAGCATCTGCCATGGCTTCTTCTAACTGAATGCAAGCTGATCTTGAAGATCTTGAGGATCTAGACAGGCAGATCTTGGAGAGTGCAACCATGGCTATGAAGATCGGCGGTTTGTCCTTTGCCACCCTCAACGACATCAACAAGCCATTTCCCTTGGATGATCTGCAGAAATAGGGGAAGTTGAGGTTTGAAGGATGCTTCGCCAGTGGCCAAGGAAGCCGATGTGAAGGTGGAAAGCTCCTTATCACCGGCGATGATGGAGAGCGATGACGGAGAGCGATGGATCTAGGCAGCAAAATGAATTTTTTTTTAAAAAAGGAACTTTTTAGACCCCATGCAATACATGCGGTCTAAAAGTGTAAGTTTTTAGACCGCATGTATATGCGGTCTAAAAGCTTCCTGACTTTCTAAACCTCTCTTATCTAAACCGCACCAATGTGCGGTCTAAAAAGTCATTTTTGTGCGGTTTAAAAGGCCTTTTTTCTACTAGTGAAGGATCAACTTAACTGCAGTTAATTAGAACATGTCTATGTACTTGTAGCATCTGAGGTTGAAGTATTGATGTCCTCCGTAATACCTCCCTTAGTTTACCTCATATTATATTATAGACCAATTATGAACCACTTTAGTGCCTTCCAATGCTTAGAATTGGCTAATCAAGTAAAACTTCAAAAACTTACCAAAAGTTGTTGTTCACTTGGTAAATTTCAGATTTTTGGACAAACTTTAAAAATTCATAAATAATTCTAGAAAAGTTGAAATCAAGTGGTTCAAATCTATAATTAAACCTTATTCAATTCCCTATAGAGAAAAAAAATACTCATTTAGCCAAATACTTAATTAATACAGTTTATTGTGTGAATTTCTACTGTTCATTTCAATTTTCCAAATTTTTCTCTTAACTTTGAAAAATCATAACTTTCTGCCTACACATTCAAATTTAGCAAACTTTTTCTCATTTTGAAGCTTGGAATGTGTAGTATGTTTCTAAATAATTTCAAACCATTTGAACTCGATTTACCCTGTTTTACCATCATCTCAAGTTTGACTTTTGTTAAGGGCATTGGACCCTTTTGAGGTTATTTTACATGCTCACTTTCCTCTCCTTCATGAATATAACCAATGCACATAATAATATAGCATGTTTGGTATATTTACAAATCACATATATCATGCTCATAGTACATAGGTTTAACATACAACAATCCAAAATCCAAGGAAAACAACATAGGTTCACTTTCAACTTGTACAAGTTTTCCTTTGCAATGGAAAACCACCCACATTTACTCTTGTGGCTCCTTGCCTTTACCCTTTGAACTTTCTCCTAAAAGGTGTTATTATGGGAGAGTGAGATTTCAAAGAAATCCCCATAGCAAAATCATTATCAATGACATTAATATGCATAATTGTCTCACAACATCAATCTAGCCATGCATGCATATAAAATATTATCACTTGGAATTTACTATGCATGTATTATGACATGTCATAAATACTAACATATAACGCATTTTCTAGCAAACAAACATGACAAAATTCATCAATAACAACTACAAATAATATTAACGTAAACGATACTAACTTCCTTGGTTTCTGAGCTTTTCTCTTAACTTTCTTAACTTCCCTCTTGCTATTTGGAGACTTCCCTTTGTAATTTAACTTCCTACACATATAATGGATTTGGCATTAATAAAAAGCCATTATCAATGCATTAAACCAATTAAAAACCTCCTAACACATCTGTTCAACTTTAAGGGCCCTAAAACCCTTAACTTGGACAATTTCAATCCTATTGCTTCTAAACTTGTTTTCTCACTTCTACTCTACACAATTTTTCCTTCTAAATTCATTGGAAGTATCAAAATAATAAAAAACTTACTCCTTCCCCAAGAACAGTGCTGGCTAAAATGCACAGAAAAATTCCAACAAGTGTGGTTTTCAATTTCTATCATCTCACACATGCATAAATTCATTCCTAGATCATTTCCCAATCATTTAACAACATAAAAAAACTCCTCCCTTGCAGATAAGTTTGGTGCTGCAGCAGCCACATGAGTGTTTGATGCCCAAAATTCAATATGAGCTCAAATCAACCTAAACCAAACATCAATGTGTTGCAAATTGCCTAAGGAGTTGATTGGTAACCTTTATTTGATCTAATTCCCTCTCCTCTTCATTTCAACTCTCTAAAACCTAACTTTCAGCAAGCCATAATAATCCCCCCATATCAAAAATTATACCATTCAAAAGAGAGAGTAGAGCTTGTAGATCAATTTCATGGCAAGAATTGAACATTTACCTTGAGTTTTCCTTGATTTCACTTCCTCTTCTTGCTCCTTTGGTCCACGCCTTCCTCTTCTCCTTTTCATCCCATGGCTGTCGTTTTTTGAGTGCAAAATGAAGGCTGGAATATTTAAAAAAAACTGCCCAAGTGTTGTAAAAGTTATGTGGTCCACTTATATTGACAGAGTAACTTTACACTGATGTAATCTACCACTTATGTTAATATCTTTTCTTACTTTTCTCCTTTGAATAAGAAGAGCACAAGTGGCACATTCTCAAGCAGCACAATCTCCTTTATGAAAGTGAAATTGCTTTAAGGTTATTTTACCCAAAACTTTTCTTCCAGAAATACTTTTGAGAGATATTCTAATCACTTGACCAATTTAGTGTCCTTAAAAATTCCTATAATTCCTCTTCTCTTATAATCATTTTTCCTTCCTCAATTCCCATTCTGGATGTGTCTAAAATTAATTTCTGAAAAAAAAACCCTGTTTCAAAGTTTTTACAGACCCTTTCCTTCCATTTCGGCAAAATATTTCTGATTTTCACTTGAAATCAATTTTATAAAATATTAGAATTTTTTTTAGCTATTTTCCTTGATTCTGAAGTCAAATATTTCATATTTGAGGCCTCTAGATATTTTGAATATTTATTTTATTAAATAGCCAAATATTAAATAACATTTAAAATTCCCATAAAGGTTATTCTTATCATTTTAGCTTAAACCAGGCCTCACTTACTGATTAGTGAATTTTTCTCTATCTTTTGGGATTCTGTAAAATTTTCTGATATTTTGGTCAAATTTTGACCAAAATAATACCCTTTAACTTTTCCAATTTACCAAAATGCCCTTGAATTTCAAAAATGGCAATTTGGTCCCAATAAATTTTGAATTTACCCTTGGGTCCCTATTTCAAAATCTCACTTTGGTCATTTATTTTAAAAATGATACTTTAGTCTTTTACTTTTTCAAAATCTCACTATGCTTGGCAGAATGACATTTTCACTCTTCCTTTCCTTTCATCTTCCAGACCCTTAATTAAGCTTTAACTACTCGTTTAGCCTTTATATTCAGTTATTAAAAACTTAGATATTACATCCTCCAACTGGTTTCCTAATAAGAGGGAACAAACTTGTCAATGTTGACACAAGGACAACAGTTGAAAGATGTCTATATGTTATCAAGGTACCATGAACAGAAGTTGAGAACCTTATCCCCTATATAACCCTTTGCTATTGAATCCTCTGGCCATGCCTTATTCCTCACATATGACTTCAACTTCCCCAAGAACCTATTATAAGTATATAAAATGAAGGCAAAGTAATAATTAGTGACATATCGATATGTGTATAAATAATGCATTTGAATAGTTTTTAATATAAATACCTTTCAATGGGATACATCCAATGATATTGAATTGCGCCACCGAGTTGTACCTCTTGAACAAGGTGGACAATGAGGTGCACCATGACAATGAAAAACGAAGGAGGGAAGATCATCTCCAAATAGTATAGTGTGAGAATGATCTGCTTTTGTAGTTGATCCAACTTGTCAGTAACAAGAACCTTTGCGCACAACTTTTTGAAGAATGAATAGAGCTCAACCAACACTGTCGACATATCTAGAGGCAATGTATTTTTGAGTGCTAATGGTAGTAACTATTGCATAAGGACATGTGAGTCATGAGTCTTTAATCCAGCTACCTTCTGAGACTACAAATCTATGCACCTTGAAATGTTGCTTGAATATCCATCAGAAACCTTAATTTTCTTCAATGTTGAGAGGAATAATCGTTATTTGGCTTCGTTAAGGTAAATTTTGCTGGTTGAAACTTGTCATTGTCGTCTGGCCAAGCATCTTAACGAATTTCCATGGACCATAAATCCTTACTAGCTTGAAGATGATCTTCAGATTTCCCGATTCATTTAGCAAGGTATACAGAATATTATTACACACATTCTTTTTTATATGCATACATCAAGAATGTAACATAACATATTAGACTCCCAATAAAGAAGAGTGAAAAATATACTCCTCTTCTTCTGACTCATTCTGCATCATCCTTCTTCCCAAACTCAAAATAAACATCATCAAGCTGACTCAGAATATCAAAATCACTTAAATTGATAGGAGGTCATCTTCTTTCTTGTTTCATTGAAACGATTCCCCTGCAATCTAAATTTGTGCTTCCCATCAAGGAATTGGCGATGACAAATGAAGCACCACTTCTAACTGTATGTAAGGCACAATAAGTCTGCGTCAAAGTTACACACGGGACAAGACAATCTAGTATGCACATTCCACCCAGATAACGTTCCAAGGCTCGAGAAGTCACTTATCGTCCACATCAAAGCCATATGTAATTTGAACAGTGTCTTATCATATGCATCGTATGTCTTAATCCCATCAGTTCATAATTTGACCAACTCTTTTATCAAATGTTGCATGTAGATGTCAATATCATTGCCCGGTGCTTTCTTTCTTAGGATGATTATAGATAAAATGAATGAGTGTTGCTTTACACACATCCATGGAGGCAAGTTATAAGGAAGTAACACTACTAGCCAAATACTATAACTGGTGTTAAGGTTCCCAAGTGGATTGAATCCATCAATCACCAGAGCAAGACATATGTTTCTGGGATTTGCCGCAAAATCTGGAAATTCTTTGTCAAACCCTTTCCAAGACTTAGAACCATGTAGATGTCTTAACTTACCATTCTGATTAGTTTCAACAATATTCCATCTCATATGCTTTGCCATTTTAGACAAGAAATACAATCTTTACAGTTGTTGCTTCAAAGGAAAGTATTTAAAAATCTTCACAAGATTCTTCTTTTTCTTCTTCCCCTTCCCTTCCAGCTTGTATCTTGAAGTATTACACTGCTTGCAAATTTCTCTGTTCCCATCGTCTCCCCAATAAAGCATGCAATCATTTGGGCATGCATGAATTTTTTCGTAATTCAAACCTATTTTGTTGATAATCTTCTTTGCATCATAAAAAGAAGTAGGGATAATTGCCGAGGGAATGTGTTGACTAATAATTCTAATATCACCAACATTCCCTTATCAGAGATACCACATAAACATTTAATGTGGTACAATTTAATTAAAAAAAGACAATATTGGGTACTTTGCACACCCAAGATATTGAGCTTTGTCAACTTTAGCCATAAGTTCAAAAAAAACTACGAGCTTCCTCGTTCCTCATGTATTGAGGTTCTGGACCTTGCACTTTATCTGGGCTTACATCATCATGAACCCTAAAAGCATAATGAACTGCGTCATTAAAGTTAGGACTATATTCTCGCAACACATCATCAGTTTCTCCATGATGTATCCAGTATTTATAACTTTGAGGGAATGTCTTAACTATTAATTGCTTCCTAAAAATATCTTTAACATACCACTTTTTGAAATTACATTTAGGACAAGGACAAGCAATCTTACTATTAATCTTGCCATGTCTATTAGGAAAATCTGAAAAATTGTTTAATCTGACCAAATTGTCGAGGGGACGTATGAGGGAACTTGATCCATGACTTATCCAATGCAAGCACTTCAAAGATTGAAAAATCATTGACAATAATAAGTGTGACCAAAGAAAGAAATGAGAATGTGGAGGCTAATGGGCGGGAGAACACTTGAATTGAAATTTCCTAACATTCAAACTTTAGTAGCGGTTTAAAACCACTACAACATTGATGATAATTGCAATTAGTAGCTATTTTTAAACTTCTACAAAAGGCTATGCTTTTAAATTGCTACCCTAACCGCCACAAAAATAATGACCGTTGTATTTTGTAGCGTTTCCAGAATCGCTGCAGATTTGAAATTCAAATTTGAAGGCCCACGTAACTGAATTTGAATTATAAATTTGTAGCGGTTCTAAAACTGCTGCAAAATTGAAATCTCTGCAAAAATTTGTAATGGTTCCTATGAACAGCTACTAAGTAATATAATATATAATTGAATTTTTTATTAGAAAACAAATATATTATAATTATATATTATAAATAATATTTAAAACAAATTTATTTAAATTCAATATATAAATTTAAATTTTCAATTTTTATAAATAATTAACAACTTAATTTGGAAATTATGTTTCAAATATAACTAATTAATATCAAATGTTCAAATAAATATAAATCTATTTCAAATAATAATGTACTCAATAGAAAAAGAAAAAAAAATCAATCGTTTTAGAACCTTAGGAGGGTCCTCACTCCAGGTAGGCCGTCAGGGTTGGGGGTCACTCTGAGTTGGTGGAGGCATGAAGAAGTTTGGTATAGGAGGGAGCTGTGGAGGATCAGAGCCAGGCTAGGCCATCTGAAATGCCATCTGCAGCATGGCATTTACAGCCTGTCTCCACACTTCCATCTATGCCTACACTTGAGTTGCCTACACCTACGCCTAGACCTCCTCTCTAATCTCAGCACACAGTAAGTTCACATTAATATCACAATGCCTTTTGTGTCCAAATGTGGTCGCCTAGGATGCAACAACAGAAGATAAAGTCCCAGCTTCATATCTGCTTCCCCCAAAGACAACGGTCATCATCGCTATAAACCTAAAACATGGAAGTCATGTGGGGTGCTAATCACGCCCTTCTAGGGCTATCTTAAGTGAGGCATTGGGGTCTATTACTGACCCCTGGGACTCCTTAAGCTTAGCATTAGTTCATTGAATATACTCCTACAATAAAAAAACAGTATTAAATAAATTTCATTAAAATGATTATTGGAAATGCAATAAATTAGTAAATAAAAACATGTAACTTACAATAATTTCTTCAATCTCATTGGATAGTGGAGTCCCATCATTATGTCTATAGGTGGCCACATACATATTCCCGTAAGTGGCCCTCCAACCCTTCTTTTGTGTTGCCTCATCCTAAATAAACAAAACAAAAAAATTTATTTATACAGTACATTTTATATTCAAAAAAAAATATAAATAGCTAACACAAAACAATTTCATTTGTACCATCTACAGTATGGTAGATCGTTTGATGGGCGCAGCTTTGCACAGCTCACTTAGACACAACCCTTTACTCTGATGACCTCTTATACCTAACAAAACGTGGCCATTCTTCAGGTTGGACCTTGTCAGGCACGTTTGCTTCCAAATCCTATAGCTGCCTTGTCCCGTCCCTGTTCTTCATGTGGTACAAGCGATTTTGTCTGTTCTTCAACCCTTCTCCAGTCTTCGACAAAGAATAATCTTTGTGCGAATCCTAAACATCAAATTTAGACTGCAACAATTATCAAATAAAAGTTATTTAGTATTTCAAACAAAAATAACAACTTAATTTAAAGAGATATATTAAAATCATACCTTAATAGTGTTATCCCAATCCCAATTCTTGACGCTTGGCTGGACCATCTTCCACATCTCAGCGATGATCTCTTACCTGAAGTTACCCCCTTGCTCAACTAGGAAGTGGTTCTACAGCTGACCACCTTTCACGGTCGGTTGCTATGTGAGCTCATGCCACAACACTACTATCTTGTCCCAAACATTGAGCTGGGAAACATCTTTTTGTGCGAGCTCCCTCTTTGACACCCTCCTTGTTGAATCTACACATTTCATTCTATAATTAATATTAAAAATAAATTCATGAATTAATTTGAATAAAAAATTATAATTGAAAGTACTCACTCTGAACGTCCACTTCAGAACCAGTGGACCAGCTAGCAGAAGGGAGTGGGAATCCATGCTCCCTGGCAATATCGTAATCCTCAAAGTTTGCAGCCTCCTAGATTGATATATCAATGCCACCAACCTCAAAATGATTGAGATTGAGATCATAAGTATGCTTTGGATTTGCCTCTACGTCGCTAGTATCTGGGGCTTCATTCTCATGGATCATAGGATCCATCATAGGTCTACGACCAGGATTAGGACTAGACATCTATATCAAACAAATATTCTAATAATTAAAAATTATATTATAACTAAAAAAGAAATAAAAATAAAAAAACTATATGAGGGGGTGGGGGATTATATAGCCGTTCAATTAAAAGTAATTAAGATACTAACCTCTACAGTGTCATACAAGGAAAACTAGGACAAAAAGACAAGAAACTCTTGAACGCTCCTTTAACATGATGTTTTTGAAAATGCCAAAAATGTGAAAATGAGGGGGGTGGGAGATTATATAGCTGTTCAATTAGAACGCTCCTTTTACAAAAACTGTTGCAACACAAACCATTGTAAAATCCTATCACTTTCTCGGAAAACAAATCTTTTTGTAGCAGTTTGTCGGAATCGCTACAAAATAAGCGGCAACATGCGACGTTTCAAGCTTTGTAGCAGTTTGACCTTCAAAAATCATTGCGAATAATATCGCATTTTGTAGCAGTTATTTAAACTGCTACAAATAGGGAGACTCTTCGCATTTTGCAGTGGCTTTCTGTTCATAACCGTTACAAAACTTCACTACAATTTTGGCACCGATTTCCTGCCACCTAGCGCCAATTTGGCTCCATATTTGTAGTGGTTAGTAACTGTAGCTAATCTATTCCTGCGTTGGCAAAGTTCAAGGGCTGCCATTTATAACGGTTTGACTAATAACCACTACAAATCCATGATTCAGTAGCATTTTTTTATAACCACTGTAAATTACACTTTTTTTTTGTAGTCCTATTGATAGAATATACAACTCGTTAGCAATTCAAATCTTGCTCAAAAACATACATATAAAATTAAATAGTATGATGTCCTTTTCTTAAAAAAACAAAAAAGGAATCTTTAGAAGGCAAATATGGATATTTAATATTACTGTAGTTTATTCGAAAAAAAACTATCAGGCATATATAAAATATGAAATACAAGTGGATTGAACACTTAATTTTTTAATCAACCATATCTACTTAAAATATTGAGCAACGCAAATTCCTACATGATCTCATCATGCTCAATTATAAAATGAACGTCTAGATAATGGTAACCATTGCAAGTTATATTTAAAAAAATGAGGGATGTTATATGGGTGTGTTTGGAAAAGCGTTGAGAGCTGCAAAATGTAAAATGGATGGTCTCAACGTGATTTGCCCTCAAAACTGTTCATTTGGGAGAGCATTGGTGTTGAATGCTTGCTAATGGAAAAAGCTCTTTCTTACAAAAGGAGATCAAATATGCTTTTAGACTATGAGCATTGTCCATTATTTTAAAATAATATATATAATAATATATATGTATTATTTTAATAAGATTTATGTTCTTTTAAATTATTTTTCATCAAAATTTACTTTTTAGATATTTATTTAAACAAATTTTTTCTTCATAAAAAGTTATTTTTACTTACGTTTGAATGGAACTCCATAAGATAACGGTATCTATTTGTTTATTTCACTCTTTAATAGTTTATTTTGTACATGCTTCTTGATTTTCTGAGCCTATTTTTGTCTTGTTCCTAGACTCCCGGGTATTTTATTGCTACACGCCCCTCTCATCCCGTATGCACCCAAATGCGTACAAAAATGTCAAGAAAACAAAATTATAGTTGTCGTCCATATCAGCAGAAAACTAGGTGCATGGAATTAGACGTGGGTCATACGTAAAGAAAATGAAGAACACGATATTCAAAACAATAGATTGCATAGTTTATAAGTTGTGAATAGGATACTTTTAAATAAGATTGATTTAAATCATGGGATGAGTTTAGGATGAAACAAAAGTTGTAATTATTTTAATCAGATCTCACCTCATGCTCAAAAGTTTGATTCAGGTTTTGATGGTTAATCTTCCTGTTCTTAAGTACAGGCAGGGTTACATACCTTATTTGTATATATTAAAAAGAGTAATAAAATATAGGGTTAATGTGTAAATTTAATTTAGAAATTGTTTTATTAGAAGCAATATTGCCCTGTAAATTTTTCTAGAAGTAATATTACTTCATAAGCTTTTAAAATGGAATAATGTTGTTTTTTACCGTTAAAAAACTAATGTTGAAAGTTAAAAAAATTCATATTGATCTTCAACATTTTTAACAGTAAAATGCAATATTACTTCATTTTAGAACTTTTGAACTGCATTACTCCTAAGATAACTTTTAGAATAAATTTATATTTTAACTCTAAAATATATTGACTGCCCCTCTACTTTCTGGAACGCCAGCTCGAACCTGCGTCGTGTGGTTTAAAGCATAACAGCAAACCACAGACTGCCCCTCTACTTTATATAAATTACAGGAGCTTCTCATGTTTAAAAACGTATACAAACTTTTTATGGAATTAAAATCCATGTTATACAAACCTCTCTTATATATTTAAAATTTAATTTTCATCCACCCAATCGTTATTTAATCATTAAGTTTGACTTTTAAACTATTATTTTGACCAAAGTATCTTTCCTTCACAGAAGACTTATAAACATTTATATTTTTTTATCAAAAAATAATTTTTTTTATGTAACTAAAAAAAATTCCAATACATACATTTTTAAATTAAATTTGATTTTAATCTTACATGAAAATTTGTTGAAACTCATTTATTTAAATTTCTTTTACGCGATTAAAAAATTTTAAACTCATAATTTTGTTTCTTTTATAGTATAAAACTATAAATGATGGAAGTTTGAGAGGTTATATAAATTATTTATATTTCTGATTTTAAATTTTTAAGCATATTTTTTGTTAAAAAAATTTATAAACATATTTATTCAATTATATATTTATTTTTAAAAATAATTAAATTTTTAATCAAGTTTTTAGTTGTTAACTAATTTTCTTCAGCTTTTATCCCAATATTATAAAAACTTTAAAAAATAATTATTTGCAAACAGAAAACAAATTAGAAAAGTAAAATAAAATTCTTTGTCATGAATTTGAGAGAAAGAAAACATAGGAAGAGAGAAAAGTATAGAGCAATGAGAAAGTAACTCCTCTTTATTATCTCAGAATATGCCTTATATTTATAGGCATAAATTACAATATCAAGTAGCAATGAGAAAATAACTTATTTTTAATATCTTATGTAATCTCTGATGACTCTCTTAAAGGAATGCATAATCGGGGATAATAGGAAATATGGACATCCACATAATAATATTTATAACATTTTTAAATTTCTTAAAACAAGTTTAGCTAAAATTAGGGATTTAGTATGACGAAGGGTAGTAAATAAAATATATTTTAATATGTATTTAATTACGAAAGAATCTTTATAAAATATTCTTAAGAGAGTTAAATGTTTGAACTTAAGTGTATGTTTTTAAAATATAGGGGAAGGCTACGTGATTAAGGCAGCGAGTAAAAGAGGTTAAATATTTTGCTCTAAAACATTATTTAAATTAAATATTTGTAAAACAAAATGTGTGTTGATTTTTCAAAAATATAAATCTCCTTTTATTTTTTACACCGGATATTATTCCCATCATATACAATAAATAGGGAGAGTTTTAAAAACATTATAAATTTAAAAGATAAAATGGATTGAAATCTTACATTTATAATTATAGCAAATTCTCGTCCAAATATCTAATATGCCTTCCATTCTGATGCTTTGAGTTGTCATCACAAGTGATGTTTTTAAGAAGAAGAAGAAGAAGAAGAAGAAGAAAATCTCCTAACTCTTACATTTAAAAACTGAGCAAATAATTTATTTGATTCAAACAAGCAGTAGCAAGCTAAATACAGTTAAAAGTCTCGAATTATCATTACACAGTGATTGTGTATCATTATATGTTTAATTCATAATTATTAGTGGGAGTGAAAAACTCTTCCAATAGTTTTAATATTCGCTAGTAGGGGAAAAAAAAGCCTTTTAGACCATCTTATCTAGATTGTTCATATGATTGCATTTTTATATTTAATATATGGTTATAGGTTTTTATATGGTGTTTATATGACGACGTTTTATCAATCTGGTTGTTTTGTTTCATTTTGGTGCTTTCAGTAATGGAAGAAGATGAGACTGATGAAGCATTGAATTTTTTTTTAAATAAAAAATCTACATCAGTTAAAATTTAATTGATGTGGAAAGCATTTTTTTTTTTTACGTTGCTTATTCAACAAACATAAATCTTGGACACAGACTACATTAGTTTTTACGGCCCTCCTATAACTGATGTGAAAAAACCCTGTTTAACAGACATAGGTAGTATTTCATAATGTCGTGTTTTAGTATGCTAATGTGTGAAAGTTCCTCTTTTGTTGTTTCCCGATTCAAATAGTTGTCTGTCAATTATAAACTTTGATTATGCATTTTGTAGCACTCATGCCAGGGTTCAAAGCTCTGCATAGAAGCATGATAGAAAAATAAAATAACAGCCAGCTAGCACAGCAATAAAAGAAAAACAATTAGGCAAGGGAATATACCAGACACGCGTGATTCACCTCCACCTTACGGTCGCCCGAAAATATTAAACTGGTTCAGGCCACTAAAAAGTCTAGAGTTCAAACGTAGTGGCACAGCAGAGCACCACACAAGAGAAAATATAGATAAAGAAGAGAATAGTCCGAAAGCTTAATGATTAGGATGAGTAAAACTGATAGGGAGGACTTCTATTTATAGGAGTAGGCTAGGGATATCTTTGGAACTCAAAAAATCTTCGGTTGAGATAATTTCTTCATCAGATTCAAAATTCAAATAAATGAACTTATTTATAATTTATTTATTATACCCCTCTAAGTGATAAACAGATTATCTAAATGGCATAAATTAATATTTAATTTATCTTTTCAAATATCTCTTGGATATCTATCTGACTCATCACTGAGTCAACTATCTGAGCAATTTATCCCGATTATCTTTATGACTAATTAAATACATAATTAATTAATCATTATATTAGGAATATCTTTAATTTTCTAATTTATAGGATCAGCCAATTAAGGGTGGATTAAATCCCATAATTCCAACAAAGCAAATAATTAAAAAGTACCAACATACCTTTTCTGTGGAGTTTTTACCTAGTTCACAATTCCATTTGATCCGATGAGCATTTTTCTGTAGCTTTATGAATTCTTGCCAATGTTCTTGTTCCACGATTTCTTCCCACATTATTCTTGCTATTTGACAGCCTTTGACAACATGTAGAGTTTGTTATTCATCTTCCAAAGGAAAGTCTTCATCTCGGGATCAGGGTTCAAGAGCCATAACCCCGACAAGTGACTCAGCCGAAGCTGTCCACTTGATTCTAAAAGAGGTTTTTGTTGTAACTCATGAGTATTGAGGAGTGATATCTGAAATCAAAAGCATGATGCAACTATTGTAATATTTGTGAGGATGTGTCAAAGAAGAGTCCCACATAAATTGAAATTGCAGGGGTCTAGGTGAATGTCTGACAAATTGTGATTTTTGACTAATGAGTCAAGAGCAGGAAAAGGGCTTGTGTGTAATAAAGCCATTGGAAATAAATCTGTAAATTTTCCCTTACCCCTACGTACAAGTTAAATGTGTATTGAACACCTTTTGTTAAAGAGTTTTGTAGAAATATAAAATATTATTTTGGATGAAGCATAGACCAAAAAAAATATGATTTTGCTAGCTTCTAATTGCCGGATCCGAAAGTTGAAAGGATTGAACTCATAAGCATATTTCTTGAATCAATATTTTATTGCCTTTAATATACATAATGGGTGCTGAATGCTTTGCATGGTTTAAATGGAAAACCATAAGCTGGAATTAGACTTTAATACCTTGATTGCTGAAACTTATTTGCCCAAATATTGGAATAACTTTGATTGTATCAACGTATGGAGTTTCAATAACTTTTATTAGGTAACGTTCAGAATTTTGAGCAATTTCCATATTCCTATTTTAATCACATTAAACATGGTGATTCTTGGAGAGAAAACCATGGGTGGGTTGTTGCCTATAAAAGGTGCACGTGCTTTAGTCAAAGGTTCTGCATATAACACTTAAACTTTCATGCACCTCTCTTCCTCTTCTGACATATTATTCTACATGCTCAATTCTATTATTCTTGCTATCACTACAAAAAAACGTGACATTTGTAGCGGTTAACAAAACCGCAACAAAAAATATAACTTGTAACGGTGTTGAATTAATTTGCCGCGGAAAATAAGTGTTTGCCATGACGGCTATTTAGTAGCGGTTTAAAACCGTGACAAAATGGGGTTCAAATGACCCGCCAAAATTGCAGCGTAACTTTGCAGCGGTTTTATGAAAAAAAGCGCGGAAAAATACGAAGGGTCACAACTTTGTAGCGGTTTTTGTAACCGCTACAAAATAAACCGATGCCAAATTGAAACGTCACGGAATTCCCTCCAATTTAGCAGCGGTTTTTATAAAACCGCTACTAAGTTTCGTGTTTTCAGAGAAGTCATCTTATTTTGCAGTGGTTTGGGTAGCGGTTTTTCTAGTACCGCTGCAAGTTAGCAGCGTTTTTTGTAAAACCGCTGCTAACTCCTCGCTCTATATATTAAACTTCCATTTTCTCAAAAACGTCACATCGAAAGAGTTTCAGAAACTAAAATAGAGAGAGATCAGTCTATTCTTGAGCAAAAAAGATATTAATTTTGTTTTTATTTTATTTTTTTAAAATTTTTTTAAATTATTTTTATGTTCTTATTTTTTAACTTTATTTTAATGTTTTTTATTTTATTATAGATGTCTAGTCCCGATCCTACACGCAGGCCTAGTATGGAGCCTATGATACAGCATGAGGACATCCCGGAACGAAGTGGCGCTAAGGCCAATCTTGAGGAGCAGGAGTTTCCGGAAGCTGGCGGCGCTGAGGCCAATCCTGACAACACATATCTCAGCATTGAAGATTTCGATCTTCCAGATATCTCAGTCGAGGTGGCTGAGAACTTCGAGGATGAGGATATCGCCAGGGAAGAGGGATTCCCTCGGCCTTCTGCTTCGCAGTCCACTGGCTTTGAAGTGAACATTCAGGATAAGTAATTTAGATTTATATTTTGTATTAAAATTGATGAATTAATTTAATTTATATTGTTAATGTTTGAATGAAATGTGCAGATCCGATAGGGCGGCTGCAGAAGAGGAAGCTGACATTGAGGGATGTTTCTCAGCTCGATGCTGGCCACCGGATCGTGGTACCCCTGGAATGATCTGACACGGCAACCGATCAGGAAGGCCGGTCAGCTGTACCACCGCTACCTGGTCGAGCAAAGAGGGAACTACGGCCAGTTTGACATCAGCGCCGAGATGTGGAAGAGGGTGCGGAAGGACGACAAGGATTGGGATTGGGAGAATAAAGTTAATGTATAATTTTAATATATTTAATTAAATTAAGTTATTATTTTATTGTGAAATACTGATTAACTTTGATATGTTTTTTTGCAGAATAAATTTGTTCTGCGAGATGCGCACAAGGACTACTCCATCTCGAAGATGGGAGAGGGGTGGAAGAAAAGGCGAAATCGCCTGTACCACTCGAAGAACCGCGATGGCACGCGGACTACGCAGGAGGTGGTAGAAGACGTGCCTGACCTGGTCCAGCCCGAAAGCTAGGCAAGATTTGTCCGGTGGAGGAGGTCACCGGGCAGTATGGCTATCTCCAGGCGAGCTGCACAGAGCCGCGCACACCAGACGATCCACCATACTGCAGGATCGAAGCCATTCTCCTGCACCTATGCTGAGATGGTAAATTGTTATTAAAATTGTTAATTGTTTTTTAATTGTTAATTGTTATTAAAATTGTTATATTATGTTTATTTAGGATGACGCAGCAAGGAGGGAGGGTCGAGGGCCACATACGGAGATATGTATGTGGCCACCCACAGGCATAATGACGGAACTCCATTATCTGAAGAGACTGAGCAAATTATTGTAAGTATATTTTGTTTTTTCTATAAATATTTAATATTTATTACATTTTATATAATTATTTAATATCATTTGTTTTCTATTTGAGGAGCGTATTCAGCAAACTGACGCTGAGCTCAAGGAGTCCCAGGGTCAGCCTTAGACCCCACTCTCTCACTGAAGACGGAGATGGAAGGGCGTGATCAGTACCCTGGGCGACTTCCAGGATTCGGGTTTGGGGCGATGAGGACCAGAGTCTTCGGGAGTAGCAGATATGAAGCTGGGACTTCATCTTTTGCTACTGCATCCCAGGTGACCACATCGGGACCCAGGAGGCACGGTGATTCCGATGTAGACCAAGAATCTCTACACGCTGAGCTGAGAGAGGAGGTCCGAAAGGAGGTCCTAGGGCAGATTAACGCTCGAGTGGACACCCAGGTCCAGTCACGGGTCGAGGCCCAGGTGCAAGCCCATGCTCAGACACAGGCGTAGATGCAGGCGCAGATGGAGATATGGAGGTAGGTTGCCAACTCCATTATCCAGATGGCCTTTCACCAGGTTCAGCCCGGCGTCACTCCTCCGCAGCTCCCTCCGATGGTGTTGCTGATCTTCGCGCCACCACCAGCTCAGCCTGATCCCTAGCATCCTCGGACAGATGATCGTCCAGACGGTCAGCATGACCCACCGCCCCCTCAGCCGGATTCTTGATCGAATTATTTTTTTTTTACTTGTACATATTGTAATAATTTTAAAACTGTTATTAATTAAATTTAAAAATTTCCTTTAAAAGTGTTATTAGTTAAATGTTGGAAATTTCATTTAAAAATTTTCCTAACTTATTATTTAAATTTAAGAATTTAAATATCTAAATGTTGGAAATTTATCAATTTTAAAAAAAAGTAAAAGGAATTTAAGTTAAGAAATTAGCAGCGGTTTTCAAACCGCTGCAAACGAATGAAGTACAAATAGCAACGGTTTGAAACCGCTGCAAAAAACAACGGTTGGATATTAGCAGCGATTTTAAAACCGCTGCAAATTTAAAATCGAAAAAATCCCGCCACTGATTTTCAAATTTGTTGTTTTTTGCAGCGGTTTTGGCAGCGGTTCAAAACCGCTGCTAAAAAACGACAGTCGGAAACTTCCTACGTAAGACTTATTTCGACCGGAAACTCATACTTTCTCACTTTCTTCTCTGATTACACTTCTAATATCATTGTTATTGCACCCTTTTAATTGTATGCAATGGATAAATCATGGATCAAGCTTCCTCGTACATCCCCACGATATTTGGCTGGGTTGAACCACTTTCTGGATTTTGCTGACAGACACGGCAAGGTTAACGGTAAGATTTCTTGTCCTTGTCCTAAATGTAATTTCAAAAAGTGGCATGTTAAAGATATTGTTAGGGAGAACTTAATAGTTAAGCTGTTCCCTCAAACTTATAAGTACTGGGTATACCATGGAGAAAATGATAATGTTGTTAGAGAATCTAGTCCTGGAATCTCACAAATAGGAGTGCAAGAATATCTTACTGGGGAGGATCCCATTAATGATGCACTTCGTGATGCATTTGGGGTTCATGACGATGTAATCCCAGATGAAGTGCAAGGTCCAGAACCTCAATACGTGAGGAACGAGGAAGCTCGTGCTTTTTTTGAACTTATGGCTGAAGCTGACAAGGCTCTATATCCTGGGTGTGTGAAATATTCAAAATTATCATTTTTAATTAAATTTTATCACATTAAGTGTTTATGTGGTATATCTGATAAGGGAATGTCGATGATATTAGAACTGTTAATCGATGCATTCCCAGATGCAGCGATTCCTACTTCTTTTTATGATGTGAAGAAAATAATAAGTAAAATGGGTTTAAATTATGAAAAAATACATGCATGCCCAAATGATTGCATGCTTTATTGGGGAGAGGATGCGACAAAAGAAATTTGTAAGCGGTGTAACACTTCAAGATACAAGCCGGAAGGAAAGGGGAGGAAGAAAAAGAAGAAACCTGCGAAGATTTTGAGATATTTTCCTTTGAAGCCAAGGCTGCAACGATTGTATTTCTCATCAAAAACGGTAGAGCACATGAGATGGCATGCAGTTGAAGCGAATTCAGATGGCAAGTTAAGACATTCGCGCGATTCTGAAGGATGGAAACAGTTTGACAAAGAATTCCCAGATTTTGCGGCGGATCTGTGAAACATACGTCTTGCTCTTGCTACTGATGGATTCAATCCATTCAGTAACCTTAGCACCAGTTACAGTATTTGGCCTGTTGTGTTACTTCCTTACAACTTGCCTCCATGGATGTGCATGAAGCAGAGCTCATTAATTTTGTCTATGATCATTCCTGGAAAGAAAGCATCGGGCAATGATATTGATGTCTACCTCCAACCACTGATAAAAGAGTTGGTCGAATTATGGGCTGATGGGATTGAGACATACGATGCATATGAGAAGTCACTGTTCAACTTGCGTGCAACTTTAATGTGGACGATAAGTGACTTCCCAGGCCTTGGAACGTTATCTGGGTGGAACGTACACACCGAACTTACTTGTCGTGTGTGTAACTTTGACGCTGAGTCACTGCGCCTTCCATACAATCGGAAGTGGTGCTTCATGGGTCATCGTCGATTTATTGATTGGAAGCACAAGCTCAGATTGTAGAAGAATCGTTTCAATGGAAAATAAGAAAGAAGAGGACTGCCCATCACTTTAAGTGGTTCCGATATTCTTAGTCAGCCAGATGCTATTCATATTGAGTTTGGGAAGAAGGATGATGCAGATCGAGCAGGAAGAAGATCTCGTAGCACTTCAGAAGTTGATGCAATTCAGCAATGGCGCAAGAGGAGTATATTTTTCAATTTGCCTTATTGGAAGTTCAATATGCTACGCCACAGTCTTGATGTGATGCACATCGAAAAGAATGTGTGTGATAATATTCTTTTCACTTTGCTGAACGAATCTGGGAAGTCGAAAGATCATCTCCGAGCTAGGAAAGATTTACAGTCCATGAGAATTCGTTAGGATGCTTGGCCAGACGATAATGACAGGTTTCAACCAGTAAAATTTACCTTAACGAAGCCGAACAAGGATATATTCCTCTCGACGTTGAAGAAAATTAAGGTTCCTGATGGATATTCAAGCAACATATCACGGTGCATAGATTTGCAGTCTCGAAGGGTAGTCAGATTAAGGAGCCATGACTCGCACGTTATTATGCAACAGTTATTACCGTTGGCACTCAAAAACACACTGCCTCTAGTTGTGTCCATGGTGTTGGTGCAGCTTTGTTCATTCTTCAAGAAGCTGTGTGCGAAGGTTCTTGTCCCTGACGAGTTGGATCAACTGCAAAAGCAAATTGTTCTCACATTATGCCATTTGGAGATGATCTTCCCTCCCTTGTTTTTCACTGTTATGGTCCATCTCACCGTTCACCTTGTTGAAGAGGCAAAACTCGGTGGGCTAGTTCAATATCATTGGATGTATCCCATGGAAAGGTAAATGTGGCTTAAAATTGTATCGCACACATTATTTACGCACACATCGATAGGTCACTACTAATCTTCATGCTATATATCAACTTATTACAGGTTTTTAGGGAAGTTGAAGTCATATGTGAGGAATAAGGCATGGCCAGAGGGTTCAATATCAAAATGTTATATAGGAAATGAGGTCTTCAACTTCTGCTCACAGCACTTTGATGACATCGAGACATCTTTCAACCGTCATCCTCGTGTTTATGATTTCCCTGATGATGTTGGTCCGTCATCATCGATGAGTTTGTTCCCTCCTGTTGGGAGACCAGTTGGAGGACATCAATACTTCAACCTCACTTCTAATGAGATGCTGCAAGCACACAGACATGTCCTGATCAACTGCAGTCAAGTTGATCCTTTCATTCAGTGAGTATAATCAACACTAATTTGTAATTTTATAACTTCATATTATATATCTACTTATATCATGCTTAATCATAACAGAGAATTTTGAAGTTATGTCAAGCGTCAACTACGTATCCGAACATAAGCATCTGTTGAGGTTGATAGAAGGGTGCATAGAGAATTTCCTGGTTGGTTTGCACACCGAATACGCAATGACGACAACTCCTACCCAGTTGATTTGACATGCCTTGCAATGGTCCCCCTCTAGTATGCGAAACGGTTTACTGCATACAACGTTAACAGGTTCAAGTTCTGCACAGTTTCATGCGACCAAGGCTCTCTCACCCAGAATTCTGGAGTTTTTTGCACTTTTGGCACAAGAAGTTATGCGAGCAGCAATGACGGTGATATGCATATCGGTGGCATCCCCTACTATGGGAAATTGGTCGATATAATCGAAATGAATTATCAGGGGCATTTTACCGTCACATTATTCAAGTGCTCTTGGGCAAATATGACAACCTCTCATGGATTCACTACTGATGAGTTAGGAATCACATATGTGAATTTTTCAAGACTCATTCACATAGGTGACTCTCCAGACGATGAGCCGTACATTCTAGCATCCGAGGCACAACAGGTTTATTATGTGGAGTATGAGAAGCATAAAGATTAGAGTGTGGTCGTTCATCTTAAGCCTAGAGATCTTTACGACATGGGTGATAGCGATGAGCACATTATCTATGAGGCGGAGCCATTCCATCCTACTGATTTTGAAAACTTCTTCCTCGAAGGAGATGAAGATTTACCAC
>QFDD01000506.1:0-31812 GCA_006871305.1 Vachellia collinsii
GGGGGAGGGGGGGGGAACCGAAGTATTGCAACTTGTGAAGCAAAAAACACTGAGGACCAGCAAAACGTAGACGCACATTTCTGTTTGATAAGTTAGAGTTGGGAATCGGGAACTATGATTTAGGAAACACAAACCTGGTGGTGGAGCATCAAGACGCATAAAGAAATCTTCACTTGCAGTCATTTCAATCATTTTATTAAATCACCTAACTCGTCGGAGATATTTTTAATCATTACACACGTCATTTTACTGCAAAAAAGGTACTTGCACAGCAATATCAACTTGCCTTTATGGCAACTCAAACTGAATGATACATTCAGATTTCAATTTACTAGAAGCTTCAATATGGTCCGCAACAATTTCACTTGGATGCGCAACAGCAGAAGAAAAACCGACTACAGATTGCAATCCCAATGCAAGTTGAGACACAGGAGAGATCCTACCCCTAGGTTACCCCATATCCAGCTCCAAGTAATTTATCAAGAGGCTAATATCAGCTCATATCCAACATCTTATACTCAAATTCAAAATCTTTTCACAATCACGCGACTGAAAGGCGATTTCAATGGAACTTCCAGCTAATGAATAATAATGGAATTTCGTGTAATCGTTCGAAGTTTTTATCGCACAAAAGAAGAGATGAAGTACCCATTGACAGATCGTTGCATAGCATTGCTGAAAATGGAGAGGCCAGAACTCATTGAAGCGAAAAAGCCCTTTTTTTCATCCTTCTCGGGGCTACCCATCTCGCTGAAAGCCCTAAGTCGAGGATCAAGGGAACTGCAGACAATCAAAACCGATATAGAAAGGCAATGGTTCCTGGACGCTTGCCAAAAGAAGCAAATTAAAGAGCGGAAGGAGAGACAGTGAAGCCTTGAGGAAGATCAATGGAATGATATGAAAGTGAATCAATTCAGAGGGCGGTATGATCTATGATATCAGATAATCGCGCGGGTGAGATGTGGCGGTTTTCGGGTTTTGCTTCGTTTCGCGTCCTCGCTCGGCTGAGTGTTTAATTTTAATGGTCAACGACGGGATGCACGCCCCTCTTGTGGCGCGTGGGCGGGAGGGGACATATGATAATTGAGCTCTCCAGATGGGCTGGACGTCCCTATTCCAGCCCACTTTTGGTCACTCAAATTGGACTTTCTTATAGTTAAGGGTCTTGGCCCATGGCTCCGCAGCTTATCGTCAAAGAAATAAACATCTAATTCTCCTGCTCAACAGTTTCAAATTTCAATTGTGCAAATTGAATTATTGGGTTCTTTACGTTTTTTTTCCCTCTCCAATAGGAGAGAATGCAATGAAAATGTTGTTTACTGTATAACACGTATCGCTTGACCTTCTGTGTCATTGAAGAAGTGAGGTCTAACAAGTAATATTACTGTTCTATTTTAAATGTTACTAGGGAGAGATTGATCGTAGGAAATGGCGTCTAGAACGAGTCCAAGGCCACGCATTGAGACACAGCTGACCTTCGCAGCTATGTCCATGATTTGATTAATGAGATATTATCGTCTCTGGCCATGAGAAGCCAGTCCATCATATTTCATGTTATGAATTCCTGCTTCTTCCTTTTTCCTGATGGTGGGGCATTATACACGCAGATACTAGGATTGTTACAATATTAAGTTGATAAATCGATCAGATTCTGGGTTAAAATCTCGGCACAAAATTAACTAACCTCAATATCAGTTGCGGACTCAGTAATAGTCAGAATCAGAATATTTGGCCAAAAAAAAAAAAAGAATCAGAATAGTTGTAATATGGAGGAAAATAACAGTTCGAGGGTTAATAAAGATAAGGAATTTGCAAGAGCTGCTTTTGCGGGGAGTCAAACCCGGGTCTATTGCTTGGAAGGCAGTTGTCCTAACCGGTGGACTACAAACACTGGGACGAAACATGAGAAGGGAACCTAATCCAGTGATGATTTCTTGTAACTTACCTCCATATGGCTAATTTAGGGGGTGGAAACAGAAGAAAGATAAATATGTGTGATCAACTTTGCCAATAGCCATGGGCAGACGATGCTTATATAAATTGTTCAGCTTACTACAAGACACGCTACAACCTTTACATATGTCATAAAAGTGGAAAAAGTACATTCCCTAATTCTATATAATGACAGTACCTAGATAAAGTAGCTCCTTTTGCATTACAGAAATGCTCTTAAAACTGTTGAACTTGCTTAATGAATAGATTCTAAACTTAAAGTATAAATTTATTCAATAAGTTGGTGGCAAGAAAATATAAAATGGAGAACTTGAGCATAGAAGTAGGTGTGGGAGCAAAGGGATGAGGACATGGACGCTGCAGCTCGTGCTTGTTGGCAATTTATGAAGATGAACTGTAACACTATCCCCACTCTGTAATGCTGCAGAATCAGACAAAGAGAGGGAGGGGATGCAGTTTATAAAATGAATCTGAGAATAGTAAATGAAAGAGGCGAGCAAGAAAAGAACGAGAAAGTTAACGTTAATTAGAGGAGAATGTCTGCAAGCTGGTTTTGCTTGCAACCCAATCCTGGAATTGCTTGCCCCTCCTCCGTCAAGTGCATCACACCTTCCTTTTCTGATTAGTAAAGCTCCAATGGCTTTGATGTGCTTTGTAGAATTTAAAAAAATCATTTTTATCTACTTTTGCCATAATTATTGTTGAAGATATAATATATGATCTTACTTAATTAAATCGGTTAAGATCACTAATTAAATATACTTTATAAATATAGTGTTTTAGTATTACGATAAAAATAAAAGGATGTGAATCCTTACCAATATATAAAGAGGGAAAATAACTTATATCTTCCACCTCAAAAATCTTCAAAATAATGTTGGTTTATTACCTTTAAATAATGGCATATTAGTGTTAAACTCTAAATAGGTTTACCATAATACATGTAATTTCTTCTTCCATTTTTACTCTGACTCATGTACACAACTGCTAATATGAAAAATGCAAAATTTTTATGTGAGTACTTCTTGTTTTAATGCTATAAATGGCTCATCCCCTGGCTGAAAAACTGACATTTTTATTTCTCTTCTTTGATATTTTATAAAATAAGTGCCTCGGGTGCTTCTCCATTTTTTATTAGCTTACAAGTATCAGTGTAATTAGTTAATCCCATTCACTCATTTCCATCTTTATATACACATATATACTCCCTATTGATTAAGAATGAAGAATTGGCCGAAAACGTGTAACGAAAATAAGTTAACAAAATCGTGAAACAAACTGAAGTCACATTTGGTAAACAATTCCTCTCTAAACCCAACTATGAGCGACATTAACAGTCTGGAAATCAAGCACTGACCCTTCCTTCTGCTCATCTATCTCTGTTATTCAGGTTGGGAGCTGAAAGCTTCCGATTTATGATCCCATTCCTGGGTACCCGAAGCTACATTGATCATACCATATTCGGAATTATGTGTTGAAATCTTTGGTGCTCAAATTTTCATCTTTGTTATCAAACGAAGGATGACGGGTGGGGACCCATCTTCTGGCCGTGTTGCGGTTAAAGTTCATCCACGGCATGGGGACAACATAGTCCGCCCGGGTGGTGCACCCACTCCCTCGCCAGCGTCGCGAAGGGTTTCTCCGTTGCCAGTTGATCCTATCAGATGGGACTCCAGGCCGTTCAAGAGGTGGTTCCCATGGCTGCTGCCGTGCTTTGTGGCTGCAAACATCGCCATATTCATTCTCACTATGTACGTAAACAATTGTGCCAAGCATAATGTGGGCGATTCTTGCTTTCCTAGTTTTCTGGGAAGATTCTCGTTTCATCCCCTTAAAGAGAATCCTCTCTTTGGTCCTTCTTCATCAACGTGAGTTTTATTTCTCCCTTAGCCAGCATTTGATGCTGTATAGAAAAATTACATGTCCCACCGATGAGGGTTATCATCATGGGTCAATTACGTAATCTGAAGTTCTCCAACCTGACGGTGATTTGAATCACTTAAAGTTTTATGGTGTAGTATCTACGGAGGACCAATGATATCATATATTTGTTAAGAAAAGGGATGATCTATTTCCACCATTAAGTTTTATCTGCTTTGCTTTAGTTTTCAGTTTTCACATTTCAGTATTAATGGGATGGATTAATATTCTTATATTACAAATGCCCATTACTTTCTTATGGTCAGGACCGATATTTCAAAATATATGCTTGTCCAAAAATTCAGAATTTATGTAAATTTTTGTGTCAGACATCTTAAAATATGCATAGTGAATTAGATTTGCACCTTTGTAGTCATATTTGTTGCACTTGTTTAATGTCTTGCTAAAATCTGTGTGTTCCTTAGGTTAGAAAAGGTGGGTGCTCTAGAAGTGGACCAAGTGGTTCATAGACACCAAACCTGGCGCCTGATCTCTTGCATGTGGTTGCATGCTGGCGTTATCCATGTGCTTGCCAACATGTTGAGTCTTCTCTTTATTGGAATCCGGATTGAGCAAGAATTTGCGTTTGGTATGATTTTGGTACCCTGCCATGTATATTCCATGTGTGAATTGTGTCTGATTACAGCTAACTAATAAATAAAAATTTTGCTACACAATTACAGATTGTAATTCATAGGTTTTCTTTTGCGGTTCGAATTGGATTGCTGTATTTAATATCTGGTTTTAGAGGAAGTTTGTTGTCAGCTTTATTCATACAATCAGGCATCTCTGTTGGTGCTTCGGGTGCATTATTTGGCTTACTGGGAGGCATGCTATCAAAGCTTTTAACAAATTGGACGATTTATGCCAATAAGGTGAATGACGATGTGTGAAACTTTACAGTGATTACTGATAAATAATCTTCTTTGTCAATTTGCCACAGTGGTTTATAGTATTTTGGCCTTTCCCTTTTCCGGTCATGCAGTGTGCTGCGTTGTCAACTCTTATTGTCATCATTATAATCAATTTAGCTGTTGGAGTCCTTCCCCATGTAGATAATTTTGCTCATATTGGAGGTTTCATCTCTGGTTTTCTTCTTGGCTTTGTCCTTTTGATTCGCCCCCAGTTTAAATGGGTTAACCGATCTCGTTCTGCATATGCTGCACCCGTTGTGAATTCTAAGCACAAACCTTATCAGTATGTGCTGTGGGTCATCTCTTTCATGCTGCTGACTGCTGGGTAAGTTCTCATTCTTTTACTTTTCTTAACTCATGGTGGGGACCCAGTAATGTTTTTCAAACCGTAATACATGAAAGAAATTTGAATGAGACAAGTTGTTTTATTGTTGTTATGTGTGTTTTCATTTTTCTTCTTTCAAAGGTTTCTTTCTTTTTTACTGTGATTCCATGTGCCGATTTTTTAGAACATTCCTTGTTCTTACTCTCTTGTTATGCAGTTTCTTTCCCTCCTTGTGCTGTCCTCTTTATTTAATCCAAAAGAAAAATGCATTTAATTTCATTGCTGGATATTGCTCATACATGTTCCTCGGTAGCAAGATTATTGATTCATGTTAAAATGTATAAATCTGAAAATCATGGTTTGTAACGCTAGATATCTTAGGCCATGACAAACTTGTTGTGTCTCAACGCCTTGCATCATTATATGAAGACTCACAGATCTATAAGTTGAATAATTTTAACAGATTGATAACTGGGTTGGTTATGCTCCTTCAAGGGGTTAATCTGAACGACTACTGCTCATGGTGTCATTATTTAAGTTGCGTCCCCACCTCAAAATGGAGCTGCAAATCTCAACAAGTTTACTGTGAGGTTAGCAACGTTGCTGCTATTTTATTATGTACGTTCCATTCATGCAACTCCCTGGAGCTGTAGCCTAGAATGATAGACTATAATTAGTGCGAAGAAAATCTATTTTGAAGCGTACTTGTCTCATTCTATTGAGTAAAAAATAAAAAAGTATACTTGTCTCCTCTTCAGTCTCTTCCCCTTTGATTAGTAGTTTGGTGTCCATAACGTAAGGCAACACTACATTATTTTGTTCCCAAGAAAATTGAGTTCCGAATAATATTAATTACAAGTCTGGGACTCAAAGTCCAGTTTAACGTTCCATAGCCAAATGTATAGATGAGTTAATGAGGTCCAACATCAAAAGTTTGAGGAGACTGAAACGCAGCTATTTTTTTTACCTATCGCAGTAATGAAATTAACCTTTTCTGCTGTAATGGTGCAGTCAGCCCAGATGGGAAACCAACTTAACATGACATGCTTGAGCAATGGAAGAAGTCACATTTATCCTCTGTCAAGTAGTAGCCCTTCCCAGGTTCAACAACTTTGTTCTCAACTTTGCAAATGATAAGCACACACATTCAGGACACGAGATTAATCAGATTTCCAGACACTTGTTGGTGCAAATGTCATTCAACTTGCGTCCGACTTCTTCTTGCTTGGGCAGAGACCATTTCCCTGTTTTAGCAGTGGTGATTGTTATTATCAATTTATCACCATTACATGTTGACACCGTGGCCTCGTGGTTTTAATTTCTATGTGCAAGCATTCCTTTGTACCGGGCAGATGCACGGGAGAGTTGTATTGGGTTAAAAAGTCGAAAAGAACTTTAACAGATAGGAATTTCTGTCAAAAAAAGGATTGCTTAAAGCAAAATGCATTGCCTTAGATTCTTTGTTGGGGATCTTGTACAGTTTTTTTTTTTTTTTGCCAACAGATCTTTTACAGTTCTGTTCTGCATAAAACTATGATTAACATCGATGCTTTTTTTCCTGATTCCCTTTTTTTTTTGAGAAAATATATGGTGGGGAAAGGAAGGAATTTGTACTCGTTTAAATTAATGGTGGAAACTACTTTTTAAATATAATTTATGATCTATAAAATAAGTATGTGAGAGAAATTTTATATCGATTTATATAAATGTGTTTTTCTAACAACATGTTGAGCATGCGATTTCATTTCTATCATTGCCGTAATCTACATTTTATTTCTGAACATAGCTTTCAACATCTTATAGCAGATTTTCAAAAGGCTAAAAGGCTGAGTTGACATAGAAGTTCAGGTTTTAACTTCCTTTAATTCAGAATTCATTTCTAAAATGTAACTTTGAGACGTATGAGACGCAGATTGGTTGACTCCAGGTTATTTCAAGGTAGCCTTCAAGATTTTGCTGGCTCGTGAAACACGATATGTGCCTTTTGAGACTTGGCAGTGCTGAGAGGAAGGCTGTTTTGGGAATTGTAGCGAGGAAAAAAAATACTTACTACTTAGAGCACATTATAAAATTGGGGGAAAATCCTTCATTGGAGAATTAATTGAAAAATAGGATCTGCTTATTTACACATATAGAAATTCAGTTGCACATGTGAAAATTCAATTGCATACATGAAAATTCAATTGTATCTGTATGAAAGGTTCTATTTTACAACTAATTCTTAATGGAGTGGATGCCGCAGAGTCGGAACTGGGGTCAAAATTGGCAGTCAAATGCAGTATTGGTGGGACAGTCACTGTTGTTTCAGGTCACCAGCAGTGATGGACGCACCTACACCTCTTGGAACATCATCCCTTCCAACTGGCAATCTGGTCAAACTTTCATCAGCAAGAACTTTTGGGTTTGATTCCTTGTTTATGGTCATTGTAGGGATGCTGAAGCGGCTATCAAAGGGGTAGCTCGTAGTGGATTAATCAAGATGATGATATATATAAACACACATATATATAGCTGAATTATTACGTGTGAGCAACTGTATTGTGGTGAATGGTAACCATTTGGCTTGTCTGAATCATGTATTTACCTACTGGCCTTGTCGTCTCCTTGATGATATTGAAGCTTTATTTCAATTTGGAGGCTGGGGGTGGGGTCACGTGATATATAGACTATATGGAGAGTAGTCAGTACTTGGAATTAGGGTCGGTCCGGCCCTACAAGCTTCGGGCCTAAATGGGCCGGCCCGTACAGGCCCGATTCCTATATTCCTAGTCAATCTCAAAGCCCAACCCTCGAAGAGATGGCCCGCGGGCTTTAGGCCCTTTTTACTTGTTATTTTTAAAAAAATACATCAATTTTAGCATTTGTACAATTTCTTTACTCAAAAACATTAAAAATCATATTTAATTATTTAAATAACTACATCACCAATAATAAATACTCTGAAAATATTATACTTAAATTCACAAATCATACAACACAAGCTTCTTTATTTATCAATATTCAATTATCATTACTATTTTCAATTTTAAGAGCATTTTGAATTTGATTGAACTTTACTAGAAATAGGCTCAGCTTCAGTGAGATAAAAAGTATTTCATCCATAACACCACCACTATCATCATCATTTTCAATCTCTGCAACAAATAATAAAGCAAAATCATAAACTTAAAATATTTTTATTATGTAAAATACACATAAATTAGTAAAATAAATGTTAAAAAATTATGGACCCATTAGGGCTGACTCTTTTAGGCTTATTTCCTTCTGGGAGCTCAAAATCACAGGTCCCACTCTCCTGGGCAAGATGAACGCGCAACGTGAACATTCCCAACTGCTGCTCCTGGGCAGGAAATGAACAAGAACATGGGAATCGTGGTGAAAGTGGATGGGCCTTGAGATTGGGATGGACACAGACCGGTCTGACCCAAACGGATCCATTGGTGGCCCTTGTTAAAAAACAAGACGAGGGGTGCAAGTGAGGAAGCGACATGATGGTGCGGATGGGCTTAGGATTCTGCTCTGGCACGCTCCTGCCTCCTCCTCCTCCTCCTCCTCTCAATCACTATGCCCCTTTTTCTTCATGCCGCTTCCACCCTCCCTCTCTTCTTATTGCTCCTGTCCATTCCACGCCGCTTATTGAACCACCAACACATTCACCCTAAATATTCACCAACAAACATGTTCATTCAGGATTTTTTTTTATATATTAAATTAAAATAGAGGCTATTCCAACTCAGTCCACCTAGCCTCCACCCATAACCGAGTCGTCAAGTTAAGTTAGGGCCCAATGATGACACTGTATTTTCAACACCCGATCCTCTCCCCCATCCATTTCCTCTACTCCCCACGTTTCATCACAACTGTTTCTAAATTTAAATAATTTTAAAATAATATTCTGTAACGATGGTGTTACAATTTTCAATGTTTGATCTAAATAATTTTTCCTATCTTTAAATTAAATTTCAATGGTTCAAACATATTTACATTCATTTTCATATTTAAATAATAGGTTTGTAATGAAGTAACACAACAAGCCATCCTACTTTAATCAAGTACAGGCCATGGATTGGGATGAGAACTGAAGAGGAAGGGAAGCAGCAGAACGAATCCTTCCTTTGAATATTCTTCTATACGCAGCCTTGTTTATTTATTAAAGGACATCAGTGATTATTTTCGTCAGAAAATACAACAAATATGTGAGAGAAAGTTTTCAAATTCTTTATTCTGACAATACATTTCTCATTGGGTGCCTGCCTCCCCCCACCCCCCAATTAAAGGGGAAAAAAAAAGGAACCCGATTATTCACTGCCTGGAGATCATCCAACTCTTCCAAAAAGATGTGAAATCTTCTTGTAGGGTTTATGAATCACCACTCACCGGCATCTTTTACGTGCCATATGAAATCACAACGTGCTGCAACATTAGCCTCAGATTCGTCGTTTTCTTCCATCTGTGGATTCCTTCTCTCTCAAGGTGGTCAGAAAGACTATGGAGGGCAAAGAAATAAAACTGATGCAGAACAGAGCTGATCAATGAGGCTAACAAGTCTAACTGTCTAAAGACAGACGTTATAGAAGTTGCATGGAAGTGGAATAAAAAGAGATTAATAGATAAGAAATCTCTGTTGTATCACGCAGATGGAGGAAATCACAACGGGCACACGCACGAACCACCAATTATTTAGGGTAATATATTCATTTGACACAATTTTCTCATCTATTTTGCCATAATATTAATCTAACAAAGTATAAATTCTTATCAAATCATTTTTTATTTTCATGAACACCGGATATACCATATCAAAAAATTTTCTTTTCTCTTCCATTCTCATCGGTTCTTTAATCCAAAGGGCCCTAATAGTCCATATATATGCCCCGTATAATTAATTAAATCATAAGAGAAAATAAGAGTGCAAAAAATAATAAATTGAAAGATGAACTCCAAGTAATGCCTACTAAGAGTCGTCAATATTCATAAAGCATGGCTTTTTTAATAGGACTACTAGACGTGCTGTGTGGGTGTTAAAGTATGGTCCCTAATCTGCTTCGAGTCAAATAAGTTGCATCGGTCAAAATACAATGTTTTTTATAAATTTTATATTATGTATGAAATTGGTACGAATAGATAGATATAGATGCATATATAGTTGTGGGATGCACAAGAATACAAGTAAAGTTCCCTATAAATCTTGCAAAGATCACTTCATATTTTGAATTTTGAGGGTATAATTTGTAACATGAGGATGAGGTTAGTAAAAAGATAAAATAAATGTGTTGGGAGTACAAGTGTTGGATGGAATCCAGCGGAATAATATGCGCGACCATTGGATAAAGTTGCAAAGCTTAGTGCAGCGAGTCACAAGTGTGATCTCTTTGTTTACATGTACGGGCTCTCTTACCCCTCTTTGCGGAGACGTCCACGTCACTGTATCTTACACCCTCGTCTCATACAAAGATCACGTGTCGCCTCCCTCCCACTCATAATATAAATCAAAGCCTCCCATACGCAGCTCCTGCAGCAGTCGATCGGAGAAAACGAAGTTGATCGACAGTGCTAGCTCGCGGTGAGGGGATGTCGGGAGTGTGGGTATTTGACAAGAAAGGTGTCGCCAGACTCATCCCCAACCCAACCAGAGAGTCCTTCGAGCAGAAAGAGCCACCACATCACGGCGCCGGCACGGCCACCGCTCCCGGCGCTCGGCCCAGAGTGCTCGTCTACCTACCCACCAACCACACCATACACTCATTCTCTGAACTGGAGCAACGTCTGGTGGAAGTGGGTTGGACTCGCTACTATAACAGCAAGAATCGCGGCCAAAATCTGGTTCAGTTCCACCGCTCTCACTCCTGCCCACACCTCATCACTCTCCCTTCCAGCTTCCACAAGCTGAAGCACTTCCACCTGTACGACATCGTCGTTAAGAACCCCTGCTTCTTCCAAGTTCGCGATCCCTCCATGCAGTAGTAATATCATCCCCTTCCCCACAATGCATTTCACCTCTCGTCGCTCCTTCCTTTCGCTCTTAATGTTCTCTCTCGTCATCACCTTCTTCAACTTCAGCACCCCAGATGCACACGAGCACCGACCTAACGCAATTATTTCTGTACTATGCCCACCTGTTTGTTCGAGTATTTATCAAGAATGAACGTGCCTTTTTATTACAGCTTTTTTTAGGAATGGTTATTCTGGGTTTTAGTTCGGGCGCTCATGATTATGTCCATCATTAACGTTTCCTTGCCTTGTTACTTTGTGGGTAGTTAGTACTTATTAGCACGGACGCTGCATGCATGTCGGGCTGATGCAGTGATGCATCGTGTTGGGGATGAACCATCTAGTTTTGGGGGACGGTTCGACAGGAACCAGCTAGTCAAGAGTATGTGAGTGAGGCATGAACCAGAAGCAGTGGCGCAGGTGTAAATAGGTGAAAAGCGGAGTGTGTTAGTGGAAATTACGTACGTAGCTGAGATCCATTTTATGGCGTTGCAATACATTGGCGTGCGTACGCTTTGCTTTGGGGGTGGCGTAGCTGACAATTAGTTGTTAAAAGCTGAAAGGCCACAGGAACCCAACCCCTCAGCTGCCACGTATGCGTACTTTTGTACAATCTTCATAACTTTGCATCACACACCATCATTTGGGGTCTAGAAAGTCTCCACCAAATGATATGTAGGGGCTAGTGGCTAGGGTTCATGAGACATGGGGGATGGACGGAGGAGACAGAGCAATGGATATTAGGTGGTCCCACAGAGAGAGAGAGAAAGAGAGAGGGGGGAGGGCCTTGGTCTGGTGTTGGGAGGGTTAGGGAAGGGAAAGAGATTCGCGGAGAGAGTGAAAGGAGTGGGAGGCATCACCGATTAGACGGACGGAGCCAGTGGCCCATACAGAGTGCTCCATCGTACACACACCACACCATGCGCCTCTTCATTCCACCGGCACCACCCATGATTCTTCTGCTTCTCTTTAGGGAAGGAGGTGTCGTTGGGAATGAGAGGAGGATGTTAGGTTATCAGGGAGGCTATTGGTTATAGGGCCACGTGAGAACCGGAGACGACGTGGATGAGTTGGCATGTGGGTGCGCGCGGTAGTGATGAGGTGACGTGACATAAAGCAGGAAGCTTTCACTTACTCAGACGAAGACTTTGATCGCTGGGCTTCAGCCGGTGGGTGTGCCAACATGTATAGATTTGCTGATGTTGAAGAGTGTTGCGTGACAATAACATGACGACATAGGCCCTCGGGAAAAGGCCCTCGTGTTGCACTTTGCATGCGTGATCATCCATCCCATTGATGATGATGATGACAGCGTCAAGGATGGTTAGTAAGTTAGTCAGTGATGTATCCACTTTGTGATGGTCGTGGGGTGCGAAAAAGGAATTGAAAGGCGAGCATGGTGATGAAAAGGGATTTGAGGGAGGGAGGGGAAGAATAGGGAAGCCTCGCTTTGCCCTGCGAATTCGTGTGTTGGTGGGTGCGCTTTTACATATATTCCCACCCCCACATTCCTCCATCCGTCAATCGCCCTTCCAATGCGCGGGCATGCGAGCAGAAGGCCGGCAAGCGCGGTTGAGCTACGATGTGGCATCTGAGCTAACGACGCACTCCACCTGCTGCCTCATTCCTCCCACATCACTCCCTCGCCCTCATGACTACATCCTCCTCCTCAAATCCTTATTCTGTTTCCCTTCACATCATCCATTCCACCACCCATTCATGGTGTTATCACTCTATGTCCCTCTCCATATGTGGTTATGTACCATCCATGCATCCGTTCACTTCAAAGGAGGCACATCTACACTTGTCATCCGCTCATTATTCTTACAATGCACGCATCATCCATTCCCTACACTCTTCCACTCCTTGATCAATCGTCATACCCAATCCCTCTTTCACGTACGTCTACCAACCTCTACCAACCTACATATATATATATATATATATATATAATCCTCCCACTACTCTCTCTTTGTTCATTATTCATTATTATCTCCCACGCCAATATTCTTCAATTAGGATCGCATCATTGTTTTTATCTCTAAATTAACACATCCTACGGTAAACATGACATATGTTGCTTGCTTCACACTAACCCATCTGCTTCTTGTTTGGTTGTCACTTACAACCAATGCTCTTTGAGACCACCAACAAACACCCACATGATCCTCAACTATGATGTATCCCACATCTCCACGCCTCCGTTTTTTAAATCATCCATTCATTCCTTCGGTACAATTCGGTGGCCAATACTTATTATCATTATTATTATTTCTATAACTTCCATTCGTAATTCCTTGTTCATGAACACAACCGTATAACCGACAAGGATCGAGGATGGAAATTATAGATCGCATAAACAACAGGATTATGAACACGTCAAAAATAACTGGTTCCATATCAGTTTCTACCATTCTCTATATCCATACAATGAGCAATGTAAAAAATTACTACGATGCAAATATTTTTTTAATGTTCTTTTAAATACGTATAATGTGTCCGAAGAAGTAGTTAAAAATACCTTTTTCCATATTATTTTTTCCGAATGAGTAAACAAATACGTCTTTTAACTTCTTTTTTTTTAAAAAAAATTGTTTTTGAAGTCTCACCAGATCAGTTCACAGAGATAATATGATTCCATTTCATGAGGTCAAATATTAAATTCGACAAGGGCCTCTGCGGGCTTAAGCTTCCATGGTGTGACCCACACATTATTGTCTGAAGACGGTGGACAGCACGCAACCAACTGGTTCGGACAAAATACTTTTTCAGTTTCCGATAACATACACACTGCAATAAATATTTGTTCTTAAACAAAAAATAATGCCCTACACATATCTGATAATAATACAGAATATAAATCATTAGAAAGCGAATGAGATTAATCGGTATACATATTTATTTTTCAAAACGATGTAATGTGTTTTTTTTTTTATTTTTGCCGAGAAAACGAAGAAATGGTTACCACATGTGTGATTAAAAAAAATGCAGTGAAATGTTAAGATTTACTCCGGCCCGATCAACATAGAGAAAGTCCAGACCGTCTGAGAGCGATGCTTTGACCCATTCTTGGAATATATGCATCTTTTCAAACTGTTGGAGCGACTTATTTATACAGTTACAACGACTGCTTCGAATAATTTTTCAAATGCACAAACGCAACAAAGAAAAAAAGTAGCCTGTAATCCTCTGCTTTCCTCTGCAGCGTCAATGGCCGCCTTGTTTTCAAATCCATAATTACTCTCTGTTCTCTCGTACCTGTCATGCTCTGTTCCTTCCCTCCCTCGATCCCTTGACCCGTTCCATTCCCTTGGCAATGAAGTGCTTCCATTTCTCAAACGGGGGTGGAGATCCCCGGGAAGACGATGACTCTGTTACCTCCAAGGCTTCCAAGCTCTCCTGGGCTCGCTCGCTCAGCGTCGCTTCTTCTACCTTGGGCTCAAGGAGGTCTGAGTTTGATTCTGATTCGAAGGACTTCTCCGATGCAGTTGAGTTCCATAAATTCTTGTCTCAGAGGCGAGCTAACGATTTGCGCGTGTTTCCCTTCTCTGAGCTTAAATTGGCAACTCGTGGGTTCAGTAGAGCCCTTTTGATTGGAGAGGGAGGGTTTGGTTGTGTCTACAAAGGGGTCGTCAGGGTACCCAACGAGCATGCCAATGACGGTTCTCTTTCCGATATGGATGTTGCGATCAAGCAATTGAACCGTAATGGACATCAGGCATACTCCTTCTTCCTTTCTATTAAGCTTCACCTTATGCCTCTCTGTCCATACTGCTTTCTATTATTTGCCCCCAAACTCTACAGAGTGTGTGCATCTAATTTTTTTACCACTAATTTTATTTGGGTTTGCTCTGCTTGAATTTCCATTTCCAGTTCTTTATGCCTAAATTGCGAATCATGGCTGCTTTTAGTTTATTTTATGATGGTTAATTCCATAGAGAGTCGGAGGTATTTGGAGGTTGGGTTGATTTTGCATGAAGAGAAAAACACGTATTGCTGATTTATTTTTCTTCTGGAAAAAATGTTACTGATTTATTCATTTTATCAACACAAAGCTCAAGATGCAGCTGCGGTGGAGAAGTTTAAGTTTTTATCGTTCCATATCTTCATAGAGTACATAATATACTCGCATTTCTTGTTTTCAGGGGCACAAGGAATGGATCAATGAAGTAAATTTGTTGGGTGTAGTCAAGCATCCAAATCTTGTGAAGTTAGTGGGATATTGCGCTGAAGATGATGAAAGGGGAATTCAGCGGCTTTTAGTCTATGAGCTTATGCGGAATAAGAGCTTGGAAGATCATCTTTTGGGTCGAGTGCCATCCACACTCACATGGGTAACAAGATTAAAAATTGCTCAAGATGCTGCCCGTGGATTGGCATATCTGCATGAAGAGATGGATTTTCAGGTATATTATGTTCTTTCATGCTTGGAGAGTATTCTTATTGTGTCAAATATTTGTTGACAGCATTTCCGAACCCTCCTCTTATGGTTGGTAGCAACATAATATTGCAGCTTCCAATATCATGCTCAAACTTATATACATTGGTGTATGGTCATTAAATGTCTCAGAGAGACACATGGTCTATTGTTATTTTATCAACACACCATCCCAATCCTCCTGGCCTTTATGATTGTATTCTTTTTACTGTTCTAGATGGCTTCTAACCTGGATATAGCTTGTTGCATCAGCTTTCGTTGGCAAATCATTGTTGCATGAAATTCTCATTCTGATTTGTGCAGCTCATTTTTCGGGATTTTAAGACATCCAATGTCCTGCTGGATGAGGAGTTCAATGCAAAGCTTTCTGATTTTGGACTTGCTAGGCAAGGACCCTCAGAAGGATTTGGCCATGTTTCAACATCTGTAAGAAAGAGTCTATCTTCTGGAGAAATTTCTTAACGTTATGCTTCTAAAATTGCCCTTTCAACTTCTGATAAAATTGCATGTAAATGATGGAATAAATTGCTTTCTGGTAGCTCATTGGAACACATCAGAATAGCTCTTTTCACTCCTTTCATTGTTGATTTTTTTCCATTGTGTGAAATCATAATGATGGATGAAACATTTCTTTCTTCTGCATGACAATAATGCTAGACTATATGTGGAATGAATAACGGATTTTCCTCTTTGTATAGGTTGTAGGAACTATTGGTTATGCTGCGCCAGAGTATGTTCATACTGGTAAGTTAACAGCTAAGAGTGATGTTTGGAGCTTTGGTGTGGTTCTTTTTGAACTCATCGCTGGGAGGCGAGCTGTTGAGAGAAACCTACCGAGAAATGAACAGAAGCTTTTGGAATGGGCAAGACATTATGTTTCTGACCCTAGAAAGTTCCATCTTCTGGTAGACCCACGACTTGAAGGACAATATTGCATTAAATCAGCTCAAAAACTTGCAACCCTAGCAAACAAGTGTCTCATGAAGCACCCGAAGTACCGTCCTAAAATGAGTGAAGTGGTTGAGATGCTTGGAAGCATTATTGACGAGACAATTTCTGAGTTTGAATGCACTCTTCAAGCTGTTGCAAGTGAAGAAGAAAAAGAGGGGAGGTTGTCTGAAGAGGACACTGAATCTGGGACGGCTAAACAGGGGAATAATTATCTGAAGAAGGTCTTGGACTTCCGAGAAATGATGGGTTTAAGAAACAAGTCCATTAGAAGGTTGGACTGGAAAAGTTGGGCGCCCGGTTTGGTACGTACTTGGTGATAGCCAATTATCTACTTTCCTGGCGGTGTTAGGTGGTCGTTTAAATTCTGGTCGATGAGAAATCAACAACGTCAGCAAGAGATGCTTCGATGAACACATTTGTCCAATTTCATTTTCTTATTCTTAGTAGTTGAATGTACAGATCAAGAAGCAAGCCTAATTTTTTCGGTAATTGGGCTTTGTCGGGTAAACATTTTTAGGCATACACGTAGGTTTCAATTTTTGACCGTTTAAAATTTTCGCTTGTGTTCCCCCGTTCTTGTAAAAATGAGACGATATGTGAACATCTATGCTCGTGGTAGCAATGTGTTTTAATATGGATTTTCTTTTGATCCTCAACGGCAAGTTCCTCCTGTTGCCGTCTTTAGGA
This sequence comes from Vachellia collinsii, assembly GCA_006871305.1. Classification (NCBI taxonomy): domain Eukaryota; kingdom Viridiplantae; phylum Streptophyta; class Magnoliopsida; order Fabales; family Fabaceae; genus Vachellia; species Vachellia collinsii. Next base: position 17,180 of record QFDD01000506.1, read on the forward strand.
TGACTGTACAGCACTAAAAACCAAAAGGGACAGCCACGCACCAAACAAAACCAGTTAACATCCAGATCTGATCGCGATGAGTCGTGTCCAGTCAAGACTCACGGGTCAAGAGTTTTCTCAGATTTTCATTGGAAGTTTGCAAAGTAAAAGGAAAAGCAAAACCAAACCAAAGAGTACAGCTTTATATGCTAGCACACAGGTGGAGAAATTTTGTACTATTAGTACCATCATAGTCCAAGCTTAGGCCGGACCGTTGACCTTCTTTCACATCCAGCCAACGCCCTGTGCTTTGGATCTCGTTCGTTCTTTCATTAGTCTCCAAATTCTATTCTTCTTCGGATTTGAACGAGCATTGAGGAGACACTGCTGCGCTAAACCAATGAACTGTTATGCCCCCCACGACATGAGATGAACCTCTTTTGCTGCTAAGCTGTCCAATTTAAACCGTCACAATATTGATTTCGCTTTCCTTCTGTTAAGCTTCCATAATGATATGAAGATTACTATTAAACTATCTCACTGTTCATTATCCTCCTAAACGCGCATACCCTTGTTCTTCAGATCTCAGCAAGAACAGATTATAAAAGTAAGCACATCTCCCAATATATAAATTACAGGGCGAAGGAAAACCTATCTTGATCATACACAAGCGATGGCGTTACATTATCTAGCTGCCTTCCCAACTATTAGTAACTGTTAACTGTTAACAAACACATGATAGCGTACAGAAATAGAATACATATGCCTATGTCAAACAGAATGCCCAGGAATATACCAGCCAAAAGAAAACAAGGCTAAGATTATGTACATTCTATTTAATTTGGTCCTCACCAAAACATGCATTTGACAGTTTGTTAAGAAACAAGAGTGTGTTTTCAAGCATAGAGAGGAGAAGCAGAGGGCCTGGGATAAGCCCTCCGGCTGTTAAAGTCATCGGCGCTTCTTCTCCGACACCGAGGGCGAGAGTTCTGATGGCTTCCATGTTCATCATTAACGGAGACTTGGAGCTGCTCCAGAGCTTTGACAACCTCATCCATGTTAGGCCTTATTTTGGGCTCGCCGGAGAGGCATCGCAGAGCCAACATCGCCGTCTTATGAGCTGCATCGACTGAGTACTGGCCTTCCAGACGACTGTCCATAATGCGAAAGATTTTTCGTTTGTTTGCCAAACATGGCTTAGCCCATTCCACCAAATTGTGCTGACCACATGGCCTGTTCTTATCAACAGCTCGCCGCCCCGATAACATTTCCAGCAGCACAACCCCAAAACTATACACATCGCTCTTGGCCGTCAGGTGGCCTAAAATTATAAAGCATCTTTTGGTTATCATAACATGCATGCATCAGCAACAACGCGCACAAACTTGAAGACATGATGATCCTAACAATATTGTTAATTACCTGTGGCCAGATATTCAGGGGCCGCATATCCATAGGTTCCCATGACTCTGGTGGAAACGTGACTCTTGTCGCCCGTTGGTCCGTCTTTTGCCAGCCCGAAATCAGAAAGTTTTGCGTTATATTTCTGTCATGATGAATTCACGCAGGGTTAATTTTCAAATATATGTTAAAAAACTGAGAATAATTAACAATAGCATGAAGGACACATACAGAATCCAGTAAGACGTTTGAAGTCTTGAAATCGCGGTATATCACTTTGATGTTGCTGCTGTGAAGAAAGGCGAGGCCTTTGGCAGCACCAAGAGCAACCTTCATCCGTAGGCTCCAGGACAGTGGTTGAAAATATGAACCTCCTGTTACAAGTGTACATCTATAGCGTTTGAGTTGAGGTCAAAACACAATTCTTGAGAGAGTTGCGCATTGGAAAATATGTATGGGACGGCAAAGACCTTACTTCTGAACAAATGATTCTCCAAGCTGCCTCGAGGCATGAACTCATACACTAAAAGACGATGCTCATCTTCAAGACAATAACCAATTAATTTCACGAGATGAGGATGAGAAAGCTGTCCAAGGTAGTTCACTTCGGCCTGCAACACAACAACAACAACAACAAAACAGAGCAACTTGTTTAGTTTGCTGGTGTAAACACACTTCTCAGCTTTCCAAACATTATTAGTCCTTGTTCTTTCTCTTTTTAATCTAATGAAAAGCAAAAGCAGAGAAGTAGTGGAACTCACCAACCACTCCTTGTGACCTTGGAAACCATCTTGATTAAGTCTTTTGACAGCAATAACGATGCCGGTGCCGGGTTTGGCAGCAGTCAAAGAGTGCTCGTCGATCCATCCTTTATAGACTGATCCAAAGCCACCTTCTCCTAAGACGCTGTCTGGACGGAAATTTCTGGTGGCCGCCTTCAATTCTACTAAAGTGAAACTCTTTACATTGGATGACTGCAAGATCTCTCCCTCACTCCTTGGAGTCTGAGGAACTGACACCGCCGACGCCTTGCTTCCTGTGCTGCTACCATCCTTCCCCTCACTGCTCACATATTTTGAATTTAAGCCTGCCATAAAAAATGATATGTCATTGGTTTTTTTTAATTGGATCTTGAAGTTCATAGAAGGTTAGAAAGAAATCACATTGGTTCATTTGTGGAGAACAGGGACATATTTTCTTCAGTATTTAGGGACAGACTATCTAAAAGAATCACCCAATTTCATCCCTTGTCAAAAGGAAAGCAACAGAGCAGAGATGGATTTGCAAATATAACGCATACAATAGATAAAAGAGAAACAAAAGGTTACAGGGAGGAAGCTTGAAAAGCTATAGCAGAGAAGACGAGTTTGCAGAAAGAATTCGGTCTCGGGGGAAAGAAAAGGGATACGATTGAATGACGTAAAGTACGAAATTAGACAAGCGTAAATTTGAGAAAGTTATCCCGAAAACAGCAAACCAACAACAAACATACATGGACATGCATCAAAACTGAAGTGTATATGGATGTGGAATACCTGTATTGCATGGACTCTCTGCTTTAACTTGGGCGCTCAGACAGACACCCATACCAGAAACGAGACTGAATCCCCTCACCTTGCTGCCTAAATATTACAAAAAGCAAAGCACATGAACTCCAGATCAGGTGGGGTTGAAGACAAAGAAGAAAATGGCGAGAATTGAAGAGACGAACCTTGAGCAGGGAGGAAGAAGCCAAAGAAGAGAGAGAGAGAGAGAAGGCTTCTGGGAGAGGAGGAAGTGTTGAAAGGAGAGGGCAAGTTGACTAAGTGAGAGCTCAAAAAAAATAAAAGGGGGATTTGGAAGTAAGTGGAAGGTGTGATGCATTCATGGTGGAGATGGACCCGTCCCTGTTTTGATGGTCCCGCTTTAAGCTGGACACCGTCCCTTCCTCTCTGTATTCATGGCACCTCAATTCTGCGCTATAAATACAACGGTGCCATATTCAATTCAATTTATTTCACACAAACTACTCTTGCTCCATGCACATTCTTTAGCATGCATTTTTTTTATTGGTATTGATTATTAACTTGTACTGTATACGTTATTTTTTTAGTCCTAAAAAATATTGCAAAATATTAATTTTTGGCGTACGTATAACTAGCTACAATCCCACGCTTCCTCCTCCTCCTCCGTTCCTGTCTCATTCGTGGTTTTACAAAACAGTCAACTCTCGAGTCAGGTCAAAAGCACGTAAATGAAGCTATGCATTCTTAAAGGATCAATACATTCCATGTCTAATTACATAGTGGATCTATCAATGGAATTAGTAAAAATAAGTCGGTTCAAAATCATTGCTAAAAGACCATCATGCAACTGATCCACACACTTTAAAAGCTATCACACCCACACCCATGTTTTATATATATAATCCTCTTTTTTTTCCAGAAGTTGCATTACCATTCCTGAAATGGAAGAGAGAACAAGACATGATGATCTTTTAGTTAGGCTCTCATGGACATATTTGGGCAGTGAGATATTCTCAGACGACTTGGGAGTTTGCATAATGTTCCGTGAACATGAATATTTATATGGATAAGGAGCTCCAATGACGAGTTGAAAAGTTGGTGGGGCCAAGAAATGGAATCGCAGTGCTCTGTTTTTTTCTTTTTGGTGATAATTGCAGTGCTCTTAACATTGTAGGAATATCATCAGGTATAGAACGAATACAGTAATAAGGAACGGGACTTGCACGTCGTTGTGAAGCGGTGGGAGAGCGTGATGACCTTGAGAAGTACTAAACTCACTCCTGCTGCATAGTATTTGTAATACTACTCAATATTCAGCGTACAGAAAAAGCCATGCCTTTCCTGTCAGCATCCTTAGCAACTTTGCCTTTATCATTTTCACTCTTCACGAGTGCCATCATTATGATCCCGTTTACCCCATCTGCACTTTCCAGATATACACAGGAAAATAGAATCCGTGACTTGTGGAATTCATTGTATTCACAAACTTGGCCCTATATCATGCAAGTGCCTTTATTTCAACGATAATGTCAAAGAAAATATGGAACAGCGGATTTGAAGGCACAACAAATTCTTTTACTTGCGGCTCACTATAAATATATAATTCATTATGCTATATATAAGTTATAAATAAAAAAACAACTTTTTTTTAATTGTATGCATCTTTTTATCGGCAATAGCTTGACATGCAAAATCACGTTTATGCCATCACATGTCTGGGAGTGCAAATATACAAAAGGAATGGGAAGGAATCAAAGAGGAGGCTAGTTGGATTTGGATGGGGTGGGATAGGAGGGGCTGATAGGAATGTGCAATAAATGAAAGAGGACCCTTACATTTAAAGGAAATGAAGACAGACATGAATATGAACATGGACAAGTGTTATGTGTCGTCACACGACACACCTCAACCACAACCTCAACCTCAACCTCAGCCTCAGCCTCAGCCTCATTTCTGAGTTTCAGCATGATTGCTGGGAAGCCTCCTTAATTTATTATTTTCACAAGCCTTTCCCTCCCATCCTCTGCCACTCCAACTGTATTAATGTCTTCCAACTTTATATGATTCATTCTTATCCTTCTGTGCACAACTGTCGTATTCCTGAACTCAAACACACGCGTCATCAACAAAAGGTAGACTGAAGGATCACGGCCTTCCATTAGAGACCAATCTTGTGGGGATCACGAAATTGATCAGTCGTTTAAGCTAAGATTTAATAAATCAGCCACTATAACAACTACACGGTATATCCATCCGTATTCAACCAGGTTGACCCCATTTGTCCTCCCTCCCTCATTCCTATCACATTCATGCCTTCCTCAATTCCCACCACAAACAAAAGAAGAAAAAAAGTGCGTGCATTACTGCATTCATCTGATTCGATCAAAACCATTCCAGATTAACCATTCGGAATTCTCATCCCAGTACTGTGTAATACATGCACTCGACAAGATAAAATTATTAGGCAGAATACCAGTAAACCGATATGCTTAGTGTCCCATGACCATGGGCATCATTATCAGAGTTGGGGCAAATAATTGCCCTACACAGTTTTTGCATGACGAGACACAATATGTTAAACAAAACCTATTTGATGGCCTATAGAGATGGCGACGAAAGCAAATCGCAATTATTTGGGTGCTGTGTTCACCAAAACCAAGTTCCAAGCACAGCACCATAAGCCAACCGAAGCAATAAGCTCCAAAACATGTCACTTCTCAACATGAAATTCAATTCTTCACAGTGGCAGACTTGATAATGTCAATGAACTCCGGCTGCGTACACCAAAAGTAGCAAGATAAAAATCAGTTGCAAAGAATGTGCAAACCAACATTATTTTGTTTAAACTACATATTTAACTCTCCATCTTCCCCCAGTTCTCACATCTAACTTGTTCAGTTTCAATTTCATCCCTTAACTTTACTTCCATCATTCAAACTTTTTGTTTAATGCATATACTACTTTTATCTTAGTTTTACTTTAATTAATTTCATTCTGTTATAATTTGACACTTCAACTTTAATAATAACAATAACCACCTTCAGAGAAGCACCGCCAACCAAAAAACCGTCAACATCTGGCTGCCCCGCCAGCTCTTTACAGTTTGCTCCATTAACAGAACCTGCAATAATAAGCGGTAATTGAATACAAAAATTATTATAAGCACGGACAACCCGATGATATGCAGATAAAGTGGAAAAGCATAACAATGAAAACCTAAGCTTTTCAGTTTCTTCTATCTCAAGAGAGTATGATCAGATAATTTGTTTGTTTAGCTTACTCTAAAGCCTTAAATTAAAACTCATGAACAAAGTGTGCATGTACATCTGACAAATACAGGTGGTAAATTGCAATAGGGAATACCTCCATAGATAATTCTGACAGATGAAGCGACTTCAGCACTGACATTGCTATGAATCCATTTCCTTAATTCGGCATGGACCTGGTACAAACATCCAATAAACCAAATCAGCAAAACAACGTTAACCCATAAGGGTTCTCCCAGCTAAGGGTTCGTGCACCTTCCCCAGGAGACCTTGTGCTGAGAGTAATGTTATTTAGACACTCACCTCCTGAGCCTGAGCAGGAGTTGCAACCTTTCCTGTTCCAATGGCCCATACTGGCTCATAGGCCAAAACAACGTTATCCCAGCTTGATATTTTAGCTGCAAAACACAATTAAGGTCAGCAATCAACACTTTGAAACACATGAAATAATGATCCACTCTCTTAATGCAACCAGCACGGCAAAACGGTTCACTGACAACAAATACGTATTTACATTTAGGAAATTAAATGTACCTGCAATTGCCTTTGTTTGCTCAGCAACAACAGCCACTGTTGACCCTGCCTCACGTTGTTCAAGGGTCTCCCCAATGCAAGCAATAACTTTCAAACCTTGAGAAAGTGCATATGCAACTTTATCTCCCACAAACTGTAACAGACAACAGAGACGTAAAGAGTAACATGATTAGTAACTGTTGAGTCTGGTTGTCGACACAAGTAGTTCTGACTCTGAGGAGTAGATTAGCAAAATACATAACAAATTGTAAGATGGAGAAAAATATTTATGACAGACCATAAAACAATAGAAAACTTTGTACCTCATTTGATTCATTTAAAAGTTGTCTTCGTTCAGAGTGACCAAGAATGACCCAAGGGACACCCAAGTTAACAAGCATTTCAGCGCTGCGAATATGACAGACATCAAAATGATATTTCATCATGGCCAAAAAATTAAGAAAAGGAAAGAAATGGTCTGGTCAGAGCATCTAGACAGTACAAAAAACATGGAGTAAAAGGAAAATAAAACTAAAGAAAGAGCTACAGAAGATTACTGATACGGTAAAAAATCTTAATAAATTAACGAACCAATTCATAGCATACCTGACCTCTCCAGTAAAAGCACCACCTTTGCGAACCCAACAATTTTGTGCAGCGACATGGAAGTCAGGCCGCAACAAGCTTTTCACAAGAGAAAGGAATACGAAGGGAGGGCTAACAACAACTTCTGCAGAAATAATAAAAAGAAAACATGTTTTACTAACTAGTAATCAACTATAATTATAATAATATTAGTAGGATGAACTCATTTAAGAAATAAAGAAAGAATTGCACGTAGAGATAACTGAGCAATTAGCCATCACTTCAGTGGCTGAAGACAACGTTATCTTTTTGTTAAAAATTTTGGGTCCCTTTTGTTTCAAGGCTAGTGATCGAATGAAAACAGGAGAGAAGATATTGAAGGGCAAGCAGAAATTGCAGAGAAATGCAAATTCACACTTTCCGTTTTGGCACTATAATTTTGTGTTTAGCATCCGCAGAATAATCTAAGATCCAGGCTACATGCAAAACAAGAATAAAAAAGCCCATATGAAGCTCATTAAGACTCACCCACAACATCTTCCCCAGGAACTTGAGCTTCATTCAAAGTAGTAACAATCTTCTTCACCTCTTCGTTGGTCCCATTCTGCAACAAAGTCGATTTGAACAATCAATTACTCATAACTTAAAGAACATTGAACAGCTTACTTTGTTCGTGCAAATATCGGAGGGAAGGATCTCCAATCCCAAGGGTATCCGAGCAAAGAAACAGCATGCCAAGTCCAGATATAAAACATCCCAGATCTCAGACCATGGATGGATTCCGAAACAGGAATGAACCCCAATTCACCATGGGAAAACCGATCTGATAGTAATATAAGGAAATGCATGCACGGGAGGGACAGATTTGCATCCATGCCTCATCCTCAGAAGGCAAAACCATAATCAACAGATTGGAAAGGAAGCACTCTCAAATATGATCGCTATGCAATAGATGTAGAGGAAGAACAATGTAAATGCAAATGACTGATAAAAAAGGCCTTGGGATTAGAAACATACGCATTTCCAGTTGCCGCCAACGAAGAATTTTCTCCCCATCGTTTTGTTTTGCTTCCGATTCCAACGAGACACTAAGCACTAAGCAGCTACAGCAGCAATTCTGTGGAAATTACTCCCTCCGGTATGTAGAAGAATTGTGTGGAGCTAATTCTCCATGGGGACAAAACACAGGTTAAGTGATTTACATCCACGAGGTCTGCTTAGCTAATCAAATTTTGACAAGTGTCCTATTTTTTTCCACCGTCAAAGATTAAGGGTATGTTTGGATTGTTTTTAAAAGCTATTTTAAAAGATAGATTTTTGAAAATAGTATGTGAAAAAGTTGAAAAAAAATAGCTTTTTGAAAAATTATAGTTTCCATTCTAAACCATGTTTTTAAGGATTAAAAAATATTTTGAAAAATTTGAGGATATTTGTATGACTTACACAAATTTATGATTTTGTGAGTTAAAAGTTATTAAATATCTTTAAAGTATATTTATTTACCTTTTTTAAAAAAAAATCATGCTTTTTGATCAAAATATGATTTTAAAATGTATTCCAAACATGTTTAAGTCTCTGGAAAAAATAAAACACATAAAGAAAGACGTCCACGGTAAGTAGAGCCGGGAATTACGAGCCCGGCCCGATTAAGCCCGTTTAATTGGAGGGTCGGGCCTGTGATTTTGAGCTTCCAGAAGGAAACGGGCCTAAAAGGGCCATCCCTAATGGGCCGAGGGTTTAAAAGGGTCGGCCCTTTTAGGCCCGCTATAATTTTTTTTTATATTTTTTTAATAATTTATATGTATTTTACATAATAAACATATTTTAAATATATGATTTTGGTTTATTATTTGTTGCAAAAACTTAAAATGATGATGATGGTGTTACAAATGAAATACTTGATATGTTTTTATCTCGCTAAAACAAAGTCTTCCGAGCTTATTCCTAGCTTAAAATTGAAGATAGTGATGATGATTGATGAAGAAAGAAACTTATGTTGTATAATTTGTGAACTTAAGTTTAAGACTTTCAGATTATTTATTATTTTCGATGTAGTTATTTAAATAATTAGATATGATTTTCTATGTTTTTTGAGTAAGATAAGTTGTATAGTGTTAAAAGTATCGTTTTTTTTTTTAAAAAAAGTGAACAGTGCTAGGCCCGCGGGTCGGGCTTCAAAAAACTGAAAAATAGACTAGGGCCTAAACTGGCCGGGCCAGCCCTAATTCCCGATACTAATGGTAAGCGATCAAGAGATCAGCAGCGGCCTGCGGTATACTCCGCTTAAGGCCCACTCCCCTTTTTCGGTAATCCACAGACTTCTCTTTCATTGTCACCAGTTCACCACACACTTCGTTGGCAAAACATAAAAATAAATAAATAAATAAATCGCGACACACCTCATCCTTAGCCTTAAATTTTGTTACTTCACTTCCCAGTTCGCACCCTCAGCACTTATTAAAGTGGGTATAATTTTGTCATTTTAACACGTAATTCAAAATTTTAAATATAGATAAATTCAAAATTTTACTTTATTAATAAAATTAATGATTTAATCATCCATTCTTAAGCTTGGAAGAAGTATGATAAAAGTGACAGAAGTTGTGGGGCTCACGGGGCTTGTTTGTATGGTTTAATACGTTTACGTGAGTTGAAATAAAACTCATTTGATTTACTTACTTTATAAATTGTAAATCACATTAGAAAAAATATTTTTCATCACTAATTCAATGAGCAAATAAACTGATTTGCTTAGACTTGCACTTTAGAATAAGTGAATAGGCTTGGGGTTTTCTTAAGGATGATTTGGCTACTAGAAAATCTTTTTTTTTTTTTAGTTTAATTTGAATCTCAATTCTCAGCCATGTTCTAAAACTTGGACCAGATTGACCGAGTCAAGCCAAAAATCAGCAAAGCTCAGGAAGAAAAAGGAACATCAAATTAGAAAGAAAGGGTCGACATTCATGAGAAAAGTAGAAAGAAAGATTACGGAAAAGAAGAAATCTAGCAACTTTTGTATTTAGTTTAAGAAAAAGGAACATCAAATTAGAAAGAAAGGGTCGACATTCATGAGAAAAGTAGAAAGAAAGATTACGGAAAAGAAGAAATCTAGCAGCTTTTGTATTTAGTTTCCTTTAAATAACATCATAAAACTGTATAAGTTGAAATCAAAAAAGAAAGCAACAAAAAAATATCTGAAACAAGAAGCTTCGAACTTTAAATATTGATGGGTGGTAGAGAAGAAGTTTGGATAGAGCAATATCCAAATCTTCATATGGCTTTGGATATTGAGCTTGTTTGGAAACTCTTTCTTGGGGTCCAAAAGTCATTTTGGGGCATAAAGCCTGATGACACGAAGTTGGCCCTATTTGGGAACTAATTTATGCAAAATGACTTTAGCAAAAAGCTCCTTCTACAAGAAGGAGCTTTTTGTACCGTTGCCCCACTGATCCGCCTGCCCTTCTTTTAGTCTTCCCTTTTGCTTCTCCATCATCCTTCTCTTCTCAACTCATCGCCTTAGTAGCTCGCCTCAACTTATTGCCGATTAAGGAAAACCCATCAAACTAAGGATGAATCTGACCTCTACTTGCCAGAGTAAAATGTTGCAAACCATGGTTGGGAGCACGAACTGGAGTCGAAGCTTTTAGTCCGAATAAGCACTTCTGGTTCTGGGCTTGATGTCAATAGGACACCACCACCAAACCAAGCTCCCTCCCTCTCTCGACAATGTTTTCTAAATTCCAGCTGCTCAGCTCGTCAGATTTAGTGGTCGTCAAGCAAAAGAAGCAGATCCATCTTCCTCCGTCGACGACCAAGCATTCCAAACTTAGTCAAGCTCACCATCGAAGAACAAGCATTCCAATGTGGGAATATTCATTGGTTGAGTTTAAGATTTTTAACTTTGCTTGTGTTTGCTTGAATGGTATGTAATTGCTTATTATTCTCTTTGGCTTCGTTGTTGTGCAATGACTTTCTGTTTACTTATCTCTTTTTATTATCTTCATCTTATAAAATTCTCAAGGTATTTGTGATGCATGATTGGCTAAATGACATGGCTCGATATTATATTTTGTTTACATTTATTTGTGGGTTTGTGCTTTTAATTTCTGTAAAGTTCCAATTCTTCACTCATTAGCTAATTTAATAATGTATCTTTTGGATTATCATTATATTTTTAGAAATATGAATAACAATAAGGGTAAGGGAAAAGGTAAAGAAAAAGGGTAAGCATTTTGGGATGATAGACCCACATTGATAATGGTGACACCGTTTAGGTATCTTCATCAAATGTACAATCATCTTCAACACAGATGAATCAAGTTCGTGACAGAATTAGAGATCAAATTGTACATCATTTACAATTCAATTAATTATGTAATATTATTATTACTTGGACAATTTTACTTTTCAATTATATGTAATATAAATATATTTTCCTTTATTCCATTTTTTTACTAGTTTATGTTTCCCTAATTTGAGTAAAATATATAAAATAATATATATATTAATGATTTTCTTGCCCTTTAAATAATTTTTCTCAAAAAATCACTTATCCAACATTTATTCAAACATAAATGCATTCTTTCAAAGTCATTATGAATCCAAATATAAATTTATTATACCAAAATGGATTCTAGCTAAAATGATTTTTTTTCAAAATGAATTCTACCAAAAATCATTCCCCCAATGGTTTAAAAAAAGAAGAAGATGTGAAAAGTTAAAGGATGGTTTTTTTTTTTTTGTTGATCTGAAAGGATGAAATTTTGAAAAGACATTGCATATTAATTGCCTCTTATCTACCAAATTTTCAATAAAAATTTCAAGAAAAAGCAATTCCCATCTACACCTTTAAAGTAATAAAAAGGCATGAGACATTAAAATCCATCTCATATATTTGATAATATAATTTAATTAATAGTATTTTTATTTAAATATTACCTTTTATAATTAAATAATAATTTTTTATGTATCTAAATTAAATAATTTTGATTTAATTATGACTTATCTAACTTTAAATTGACCTTAATCTAACTCATTAACCTTTAAACCATTATCTCGATCGGTTCAGTGCCCAATCCAATTTTTTGAATATTATGAAAAATAGCATCTGAGGTTTTTAATCCAAAAATAGCATTTGGGCTTCGTGTTCAAAAGCTTCAAGCTAATTTTTTTTCTAGATTTTAAATTTTAACCAGTATTTTCTTTCTTTGTTTTTTCATTGAGAAAAAGTTTAAGTGAATTGACTCACTCGATTGACCAGGTCAGGCATGCCTATAAGTTCAAAGAGTGTTTACAAATTGTCTACCAATAAATGGCTTATATTGGTAGTCGAATTTTAAATTATGACTTTATGGACTATGAGTCAATTCCCTATTAGTTTGACCAATCTTTGTTAGTTATCTTTTTCTTATTATTATTTTAATTATTTAAAAAAATCCATTTTTATATTTAGTGCCCAACAGCACTTTGATGAGTGTTACTTCCAATAGAGGATATATTGGTACAGAAAAAAAAAATTAAAGCCCCTCACATGCACCCATCTCATTAAGCCTCCTCTGTGAAGATATGTATTGTGGCCTGTGGGGTATCATGTGTCTTCACAATTTTTGGCGAAGGAGTTGAACACGAGATAAGCTTGAAGATAAACCTCCTCAGGGGAAAACGAGAAGAGCCAGTCACAATGGATGGGGCCGGTGGTCCTATAAATTCACAAATGCTGTGTTTTGTGCTACATTTGTTTTTATTGTTTTACATATTTTTTAGGACTTGACTTTTCTTATTTTTCTTTGTATATAGTATCTCGCACTTGATATTTTTTAGGATTTGATTAACCTAGTCTTACATTTGATAATTATTACATGTAGGGATGAAAACAGACTAGATTATCTGCTACAGGCCTCTGGCATGTTTGTAAAAAAGGCTACACCGAGACCTATTTAAAAGCCTGAATATGTAAATATATCTTGTCTCTTTACATCTTAAAAAATAAAATTTATTTATATTTTTTTACACAAATTTATATTATATATAATGTTTATTTTCTCACTCTTATATTATAAGTTGTAGATATAATTATATTTATACCTATATATAAATTTATATCATAATTTTTTAATATTTTATTTTTGATAATTTATATTGATTTATATAATTTTGGCCCATTTGAATCCGGCCTGGCCTAATTTTGGCTTGTGACCTTTTAGCCTTTCTTTTAGAATACAGGTTTTTCAATAAACTTCAAGCAAAGCCAGGCACATGCCTAAAAAAGGCCTGAAATAGGCCACAAGTCAGGCTTAAGCCAGGAACCTACAAAACAGGCCATACATGTTAAGGTTGAAGTTTGACATGATCTGTTTCTACCTCTAATCATTTGGCCTAATACAAAATAATTCTTTTGATATGTTCTTTTATGCAATTGATTTGGATTATCTATCAATTTTTTTTGGAAGCCATACTAACTACTTTTTTAAATTAAATTAATTAGTTACATACTTAAAAATTTTACAAACTTTCGAAAATTATCATTCTATTCCAATTCTAAATTTACCAATTGATTGATATGACTCATTGGAGAGACATGGTGTGTAACATCCCAAAATTTTTCTATTGAAAATAAAAGGTTAATTAAGGGTTAGTTGAGCATAAGAAATCTTAAGAAAAAAAATTTAAGTGTTTGTTATTCAAGTAAGGGTAAAACGGTAATTATGACAAAAATTAGGGGCATTTTGGTAATTTTAACCCAAAATGTCAGAAATTGCCTTAGGCCCAAAAATGTACAAAATAATCTTGAGGTAAGATTGAGGTTAAAAGGGCAGAAATAATTTCAAAATAAATTTTCAGTAATTAATTAATATTTGAATAATTAAGGGATTTCGAGTCAAATATAATTATTTAAAATATCAAGATACCGTATATAATTATGATAGAAATGGGAAAAATATTTTAAGAAGTATATGAATTTCTAGAATTTTTTTAGGGTTAAGTTCAGAGCATATTGCCTATAAGAAAATAAAAAGTGAAGTTGGTCCTAGAAAAAAAAGAAAATACAAGAAATTTTGGAAAAGTTATTTTCAGAAAGAGTTTGAGATAGAAAAAATTACAAGGAATACCTCTTGTATTATGGGAATTTCCTATGGTATTACATTAGTCAAGTGATCCGAGAATACCCAAAAAGAATTTCCAAAGTAATTTTGCTTAGCCTCCAAGAAATGAGTTTTAAGTAAGAAAAGTAAAAAATTAAATTGAGACTTTTAGAGATAACCAAATGTCAATATCAATACTCCGTATGAAAGACCATAAAGATGAGGTATTTATGTAATAAAAGTTGTTAGTAAAAAGTTACATTATTATATACCAGTGAAACTCGAAAGATGGAGCTTGTGCC
>QFDD01000507.1:0-43183 GCA_006871305.1 Vachellia collinsii
TGAGGCATGTGTCTGTGAATCAAATGGAAGAACAGTAATTGTGCTTTTTTAAAATAAGAACAATGATTGTATTTTATAACTGTTAATTATCAATAATGATAGACAAGTATTTGAAGAATGATTTCATTGATGTCTACAGAAAATATTTGATGCTATGTTGTGTATTTCAAATAGTTGAATTGGACCTTGAGTTGTTTAGTTGAGCAGCAAAACTGATTGCTGTGATTGTTTGGATATATATGTGTGTGTGTGTGTATATATGTTTAAGCAGGTAGATGGATGTGAGGATTTGGATCCTGTATATTTGTATGAATTGAACATGTTGATTTTAAATGTTTTCTTGGCCTTTCACATATGGTAATTATTCTAAATTATTCTGAAACCTTTTGTTATTTTAATCATTTAAAACATCTAGTCTCTAAACTTCATTAAATACATAATTCTATTTTCCAAAGTATTAGGGACTAATCTTTTAAATGGTTAAATTACAGGAATTGAGTTGCATTGAATTAGAATTAATGGAATAAATTATAATCGGGTTAAAACTATGAAGATTAAGTTGTATTGCATTTGAACCAAAACTAAAATTAATTTTCCCTTTTTCTTTTTAAACAAAAATGCAAAGAGTTAAATGGATCGAACCACCTTTTATTTTTATTAGAGAATATGAATTTATGAGAGAATTGCATTTTTGAGACTTGATTAAGGCATCGCAGAGAGAGGTATTAGTCACTTAACTGGGAGAGCGACATTCACAAAGATGATTGACGCAGACAGGACAGCCTTGACCGTAGGGCCCACATATGCTCCGAATGATACATTCCGATGTGTTACTGCACTCTATCCCTCTTTGCTCTTTGCCAATCCCATTCACTTCCATCCCTCCTTTTTCTGCTCTTGACGATTCCCATCCTGCATCAATTCATCAAATGTTCACACACACACACACACACACAATATATATATATATAGATAAGGTACTGCTATAAGGTATACTAATGGTTGTTGAGTTGAAGAACATATGAGTATTTTACGAAGTTATTGAATTGAGACTTTTCGACTATCAATGTATCTAAAGAATTGTTGACAAATGGTAATGATGTTATGTCATCTATATATTGGATTTCAACTTGTGAGTTAAGTTTTGTTGTTGTTGAGCTGATTGAAAAAGAATTATTTCAATTTTTATTTAAAAGAAAATGTGTATGGAGAAAATTATGTTGAAAGAGTTTCATCCATGTTCTTTATTATACATTCTTTTGATCCGTATTTGTCTAATTATATTTTTTAATATTCCCTTGACTTACACTACAAAATGTGAGGGAGTATTTTTTTTTTTTTTGGTTAAGTATAAATACTCTTTTATTTTGAGACAATTTTGTTTGAAACACTAATATTAATTCATTACTTTGTAGGGGACTACCCTTTTTATTAAATCTAATATTGTTGGCTAAAATACATAGAACACCCTGAATTTTGGATTAGTTGCACATAAACCTTTTCATCTTTAAGATTTTAAATTAAAAGTTGTAATATTTCATGTTTTATCTATCAACTCCCTTGTCATTAAAATCATCGTTGAACTTAACTTTTCTTAACATAGTATAGTTTTTATAACTTTTATTATATACTGTATCATTCAAAAAAAAAAAAATAACACTTAGCACTCAAGATACGATTTTAATTATTTTTAAATGCTGAAAATGCTTAAAAAATACAAAAATCCTTAAGTAATATTTAAATTATTTATTTGACTGTCTTTTTTTAATAAAAAATCTTTAAAATATAAAGTACTTGTAAAATTTATTTAAAATATTTATTTGAACATGTATTTTTTAAAAATAAAGTTTAATGCACTAGAATGCATAGTTAAAATGTTGATTCTGTGAATAAGAATAATTATAAAAAAATACAATATAAAAAACAGTTAAGTTTAACGGTTATTTTAAAATGGGACAAATTGATAAATAAAACATAAAATATTATAGTCATAAATTTAAACAGAGCGCAAAATGCAACTGGCTTCAGGGCCATTTTGTGTATTTTGACCTATTTTTTTAATATAAATCCATAATACTGAGAAGTGTGGTGCGAAATTGAACGAAAGTTAAGGATTGAACTGAACCAAAACTAGGCCCAATAAGCCCAATATGGAGCCCGTAAACAGAATAACCAAATTGAACCGAACCATGAAATTTTTGTACAGTAAACTCGAAATCCTTACGAACTATTTATTAGTACTTATCAATCTTATCTACACAAGAGCAGGATAATTATTATATTTCTGTGTAGAATATATAAAGAAAATAAAATCATGTTGTGGCTGTTATAATTTCATCTACTATTCCATCTTAAATACTACAAACTAAATATTTCGTAATAAAAATCATACATGTGATGGTGCAAACCTCCTGAGTCCTGATGTTAATGTTAACTTTTGGTGAATACAACTGCTATTAAGAACTTATCTTCCATAGAGAAATATTTAAAATAGAGGTCAGATATGCAAATACATAGTGCGCAATGATTATTTGGTGCCCATAATATAATTAAACAAAAAATGGATATATAAAAAACTTATCTATACTTTAAAAAATATCATTTTTACCACTGGCAAAAAAAGAAAATATTTTTACCCTCTTGATGAAAGAAACAAAGTGTGTGTGTGTGTGTGTGAGAGAGAGAGAGAGAGAGAGAGAGAGAGAGAGAGAGAGAGAGAGAGAGAGAGAGAGAGAGACGTAAGTTACCTGATAGTATCAGCAACAAGAAAGCAAAGCAAGTAAAAGTGATAGCTGAAGCTTTCGCCATTGAGATTGAGCTTCTCATATACAACAGCTCTGTGTTTGTGGAGAAGATGATGAATAGGGCTTAATTTATAGAACAGATCTCAATATTTTGCTGGTTTTTTCTATTAGTTGATATTTATGACAATAAAAATTTATTATTTTTATCATCATCGTCATCATCATCATTATTTATTATTTATTATCATTGTATGCATATCAATTACGGAATGCCGTCTCAAAAACAGGATGACCTATAGTTTACAAAATTTAAGGAAAGCTGGAAATTTTACTTCGAAATAATTGTTATTTTAGGATTTCAATGAAACAATAATTATCTTTTACAATTTTATATGTTATTAACTCTTATTTTGTAAGTGAAAGAACGAAAGCATTAGGCTTTGTTAGAGAATTAATATAAAAATATTGTCGACAAATGTGATTATAATTTGTAATAACATATATTATTAAATAATAGTTTTCTTTCAGTATGTGTATTTCCTTAAACGTGGAACATGAATAACATGAACTTTAATTAGAATGGTTGCAGTTGAAGAAGCGTGTTGAACTAGCATGATTGAATGTACTGTAATTAAGGCTAATCCATGCATTTAATGGTTGTTTTTCCAGATAATTAAATCATGATCAGCTTGGAGAATAACGTATCAAGTGCATCGGAAAGGAGTTTCTAATTAAGAGAAATTAGATCAGTTTTATTTCTACGTTTGAGGAGGCTTGAACCAAGTGGAATAAACCAGTTTTTGGGCATACTCAATTTCAGCGTATTAAAGATATTAGATCAGTTTTATTTCTGAGTTTGAGGAGGCTTGAACCAAGTGGAATAAAACTATTTTTGGGCATACTCGATTTCAGAGTATTAAAGATAAAAAAGGACAAGTCACTAAAAACTGCATATTCATTGCCCACTTTTACTGTTCATTACATGTGTATACATAGACTTGTTAAAATGATTCTAGAGTATTCTTTAGGGCTTAGCTGTACACGAAAATATCTATAAGATTATTTATTATGGGCTTCAGATTTTAGGAGTCTTGGTTTTCTTTTGGGCTCTGGTTGTGTTGCTAACATCCTCCACGAGTCAAATGGAGTAGGCATGATATGCAGACTCGATCACAGCTAGAGAAACTGGTGAGTGACCATAGGTTTAGTGAGGATATCAGCTAGTTAATCCTTTGAGGAGACAATGGCAATGCGTAGGGCTTTGGCAGCGATTTGTTCCTGAACAAGATGATAATCCAAGATTATGTGTTTTGCCATGGAGTGAAAGACTGAATCTGGTGCCTGGTAGGTGGCACCTAGATTGCCACAATAAAGAGTAGGATGATTATGTGAGGAGATCTGTAATTCACGGAGACTTATATTCTACTTCGGTGCTTGACCTAGAGATAGTGGGCTGTTTCTTGGAGCTCCAAGTGATGAAATTAGGCCCAAGAAAAACAAGCTGGTAGCCAGCAGTGAACCTAAAGTCAACTGGGCAACCATTCCAATCACCATCCGAGTAAACTTTAATGGAGACAGAAGTTACACAGGCATCAGCAGAGAATAATTGGAGATTTTTGGAACGTTGAAGATGAAGACCAAAATGATAGGTACCACATAGGTAGTAGAGAATGCATTTAACGGCAGACCAATGATGTTCTTTTGGGTTACATAAATTGGCACACATGGTTTAGTGCAAAGGAGACATTAAGTCTAGTGAACACTCAAGCACGTAAGAACCAACTCATAAGACACCTTTGGTGGAATCAACCAAGAGTTGCAACGATAGTTTGTTGGAACTTTTTTTTTTTCCTCCAATATAGATATCCTTTTAGTAGACACAATCTAATTTGATGCATTCAAGTATTAAATATGAACACATCTTCCAATAAAAATTTGAAATGGTTGATCATACAATGTGACATTAGCTTCTTCCACTAAACTTAACTCTGTTAGTAGCTATGGAAGTAACATAGAGAGGTAATTCTATTAGAGTTACTTCTGAACCTAGAAAGCAACCCATCAATGGTCCTTGCAACCATTGAACCCTTATCTATTCTGTTTGACACTATTTATTTATATTAGGCGCCTTTTCCAGATTTTATTACTAGGCATCCCAACAAATAATTTCTTTGGTTTTGGGTTCATGGCTAACCCCCTAATAGAAGTGTCTCTTTTGGAACTAGAACTTAAAACTCAAATAGATCTAAAAGGATGGGATATGCACCACTAGACCAACTCTGTTGGTTGAAGTTACTTGTTTTTTGTATCTTTGTTTAGTGAAAAACATGGTAGTCAAGTGCAAAAAGGTTAGAGCAGGCTAGGCTTCACCTGTAAAATGCATGTACATGCCTTTTTTTTTTTTTTTTTTAAGGCCTATTTCTGGCATGGTTTAAAGTTTGTTAAAAAAACCTATATTCTAAAAAGCAGGCATACATGCCAAATTTTAATAGGCCCAAAAAAAGGTAAACGCTTTTTTCTTAAGGCCTATGCCTGCCATGGTTTAAAGTTTGTTAAAAACCGATATTCTAAAAAGCCAGCATACATGCCAAATTTTAATAGGCCCAAAAAAAAGGTAAAAATCATATAAATCAATCTAAATAACCCAAAATAAAATAATGGAAAATATGATATAAATCTATATGTATAAATATAATTATATTTTCAAGTTATAAAATAAGAATGGAGAAATAAATATTATATATAACATAAATTTATATATAGAATATAAATATAATTTTATTTTTTTAAAAATGCGTAAACAAGCCTGTTACAGGCTGGGTTTTAAAAAAACAGGTCTAGCCTGTTTACATATTCAAAATAAACCTTGACCAAAGGTTTTTGACAAATCAACTAGCATGTTTCTATCCTATAACCGTACAACTAAATATGTTATGGGTAAAGAGGTCAAATAGGTTATATACATTTGGCATGAATGCTCCCAAATCCTTTGATGGGTTCAACGCATTATTCTACCAAAACCAGTGGCACACTATGGCCAAGTCAGTTACTTCTTTTATTAAAGATTTATTCACTTAACCATACGAAATTCAGTATTACTGGCATGTTAATAGTGCGTATCCCTAAAGTAGTAGCCAACCATGTGAAGGCTTATGATAGAGTGAATTGAAATGCCTCCATGAACTCCAACTCTCTCAAACCCTTGTTCATGTGATCTCTTGTTGTGCCTCTGCAACAACTAAGCAACTTCTATGGAATGAAAATAAAATGGATATCTTAATTCATAACGTGAGGAGATGTGAGACAAAGTGACCCTATCTCACAACTCGACCATCTGAGATACAAATGAAGATAGGCCTGGGAGAGTGAAAGCCAATCCAGCTTGCTAAGGATGGCCCACCAATTTCACACTTGGTGCTTGTTTGATTTAGTGGTAGGAGCTCGAATAATCCTAATTAAACCCAAATATAAGTGATTATGGAGCCTATTTATATTGTTTGGGCAATTTTTATAAAACCCTGATTACTCGTGATTTCTTTATCCCAGGCGCTTTTAGCATAAGTGACAAGGAGGTTGTTTTTGTAATTGAAAAATCCCACTGCAATTTTCATAACAAAATTTTCTCCGATCTTACCCCACTTTATGCTAAATTTAATTTTCTCCCAACTATGCTTCACACGTATTTTGTCTATTATTTTTTAACCGAACACTTCAAATAATATTATTTTGTGTATTATTAAATTCATATCCTTTTTTTAATTATATAAGCACAAGTGATTTTAATAAATGAAATCCAAACATAATCAGAATTTTCAATGTCACTTATAAAAAAATTTAGAGTAATTTTCCTCTTGGGGGGCAGCAATAGTGAAGTAAATTTCCCAAAATCCCAAAATTTAGAAATCCCATTTTACTATACCATTTGGGTTTTTGGTAATTTCAGCATTATTTCATTATCATTTTCACTTATAATTATATAATTGATAATAAGAATAAAAGCAAGAGCCAATGGTACGATAGATGAATTTAATTATTAGAGAGAATGTCATATATACG
The DNA here is from genome assembly GCA_006871305.1 of Vachellia collinsii. Classification (NCBI taxonomy): domain Eukaryota; kingdom Viridiplantae; phylum Streptophyta; class Magnoliopsida; order Fabales; family Fabaceae; genus Vachellia; species Vachellia collinsii. The sequence goes on from QFDD01000507.1 coordinate 6,801, forward strand.
AGACCGAGTTAAATCAATTAATTGGGGCAGTGACATTCACAGAGATGATTGACCCATGAAGCACAAGCTTGACCAATGCCACACACACTCCGAATGATACAATCTGAAGAGAAATTGCACTTCACTCCCACTATTTCCCCTCTTGATGATGATCCCTTCGCATCATCCACTCTTGCTTCTTCTGATGAACCATATCCTGCATTCATATTTCACCAATATATTTTCATTAATCTTAAATCATATACTCATAATGGTTGGGTCGATTCATTAAAGTTCTGTATTGCTTAAATTTTGGGGATGAAAACAATTATTTTAAAAGAGTTTGTATCTTTTCCAATTTGGCTAATTAATGCTTGAACCTAGCTAGAGCTATAGTATGTAACATGTAAAACTTAGCCAACAATGAAACCAAAACCAAAACCTTCAATATGTAACACAAAAGCTTACTTGATATATTTTTATATACAAAAAGTACTGAGACTATGTGTGATTTCATTACTCCAACTCAAGACCTTCACTAATAAAATTTTTAAATCGTGATTTTTAACTCATATTTCTATGATATTTTAATGCATAATTGAATCAAACGGTTTTAAAATAGTTGTGGTGCTCTATTCATGGGTCTTGCAAACCTAAATGATAACAAGATTAACTTTTGATAAATACTTCTATTAAGATTTTATCTTCCACGCAAAAGAAATTAAAAAATTAAAATAAAGATTAGAAAACTCATATACGTAGTGCATATATACATGAGTGTTTGGCGCCAAGGATATAATATTGAACCACAAAAAAAGAAAGAATAAAATTTTTTTAAAAAAAAAACTAATACGAACATGATATCTCTGTGTGTGTGTGCATGTGTGAAAGAAACAAAATATAGATGAGGACGTTATCAGATGCTACCAGCAACAGGAAAACAAAACAAGTTAAAGTGATGGCTGAAGTTTTCGCCATTGAAATTGAGCTTCTCATATACTAAGGTTTTTGAGACTTGTGTGGTAGTAATGTGTTGATGGAGAAGATGGCTAGCTAGGGCTTAATTTATAGCCTAAATCAGCAAACGCTACTATATTGTATTTCTTTTTTTATTTATTTAAAGAAATTATTGTGGGGTTTTTTTTCTTTTTACAAATATCGTGGGTTTAATTTGGTGGTTTTTGATTGGTTGAGATTTATGGCCATAAGAATTTATTTATATAAATTACTCAATGCCTTCCCCAAAAAGGATGGCCTACCTATAAATGTTGATACTTTTGGTCATGAAAGTTTACAAATTTAAGGAAGATTGAATCCTTATGTTTCAAAATCAACGGGGCACTTTAATTTTATTTTAAAATTAAATTTTGCACTCATGCGATATAATTAGAGGATTAGTAAATAGATTTTAATATATTTCTGGCAAAACAGGGGGAAAATAAATGTTAATTTAGATACTTAATATATTAATAGGAGTATCCTCCAAAATATTGAGTAAAAACAAATCACTTTAATTTTTTATACTGCAAGTCTACAAGTAACTTTTAGTTCAGAAAATGTGAATAAAATCTTTAAAATTGGTTCAAATCTTTAATTTTATTACTATCTCTCTGATATAGACTTTAAACTTTTGCAGTTTTAAAAAATTAAGCTATAAGTCAAATTGAAAGGAAAAATCATTCTGAATCTAGTTAGTTATGTAATATATCAAAGAAATTTTTTTATGTAGGTTGAGACAAATTTTTAATGTTAAACGCTCATGAATTATTGTACTCATGATTAGTAGTAGGTTTTTCAATCTAAAAAAAGATTAATAGAAGGTTTCAATTTGAATTGTTTCCAAATTAAATGATTTAATTATATTTGACCAATTCAAATGATGATTCTAAACAATAGCTCAAATCAAATAGAAGATTATTTTCAAATGTGAATCAACGTTTAGACATATAAGTAGGCATTCTCCCCTGTAAAATGCAAGGGCAGGTGGTTTGAGCAATTGTGTTTTTTAGTTATGCATTTGGAGAACTATATTTTGAAGTAGGGCTAAACAAGTAACCCAAAAACCTGCTCTTTCCACCCGAACCTAGTCTTATCTGAATACAATCCAATTCAACAAAAAAGAGCTCAAGGCAACCCATGTTAAGACCGGGTTTAACGCAACCATCAAACTGGACTGGACTTCAGGTTGGGTATTTGAACTGTTTAGTCTGGATCAATCAGTGTTAATTATAAATTAGATTTTATTATTCATATTAATTCATTTCTTATTTCTTTTTCATTCATTATTGTCACTATAGGGTTATTGATATTTGCTTTTGATGTTCAATGAGCATATTAAAATTGTTCACTATTTTTTACTAAAAAAAAACATAACAACTTTGACCACAAGACCAGTCTAGTAACTCGGTGGTCAATCCAAATTCAACCCGATCTTGGTACCGGGCCAAAAAGATTGGACCGATCTTCAAGTAAAAAATTTCAGCTGAGCCTTTTTTGCACCAGACTTTAGGTTGATGCCTAGCACGGTCCGATTCTTCTTTGTGTAACCCTATTTTGGAGTATATGATAAGCTCTTGAATGAAATCAAGGAAATTTATCTTTGTACATGTGTAAATTCAATGTGTGTAGGACCAATATGAGACAACAAACTAGTGTGCGATCAATGTTAAAATAGTTCTCTCTCCCTCTCCCTCTCTCTCTCTCTCTCAACACACATTTGGAGGGGATCATTTAAGTTCCATTTTCGTGTCCAAACATGTGATATAATTATAATTATTCTTCTATTAATAATATTATGCTTGACAAACCTGGTTCATCCACCAAAATCATGTTCACCTTCTAAGGAAAGAAACGGTGATGTACTTTTGCGTGCAACCAGCTTCCTGAGAATAAGTGCAACAATATAATACATGTTTAGATTAATGGTAAAAACTATTATTCCCATATGATTTATGGTCTATAAAATAAATAAATAAAATGAGTTTTATTTTTTCCTGCTTGAACGCCGTTATGTAACGCCAATGCAATTAGATTCTAACCCAAGTGTCTCTACTATGGTAGTACTATATACATAACGTAGCACTTCAGGAGTACGTAAGTATTTCTTCATAAAAGTACTAGAATTGGACGTTGTTAACAATTTTATTATTGACCTCTCAGTCCCTCACCATCGAACACGTAAGCGCACCCAACGGATCCGATCAGACTAATTTCAAAAGTTTGTTTACTTCTTGATTAAGAGAGATACTTAACGAAGTACGTACTTTCTACACATTAGACTCCCATCAGAAGTATAGATTTTAAGATATATAATATATCCATAAGGATATAATTGCCCTTAGTTATTTTTGCATTAATTAATTTAATTTAGAAAACAACTCTTGAAAGGTAATGGCTAATGAGAATAAAATAGAAATGGACTATTAGAAGAAAATTACGTTAATAACAATAGCAGTTGGAAACACGAAAATACGAAAAGAAAGAGACTGACATATTATTAATTAAACCAATTAATGAAACCCTAACCTCCTGAAAAATTAAAATACATTTTTATGGTTTCAAAGGAGGAGGGGCATTTAGATGCTCGAAACATGGTTCATATTCCTCTGGACTTTCTTCATCATCTGAAAAAATTTCAACACAGTCGTTATTGATAATCAATATCAATATAAGTAAAATATAATATCAGAATAAGTCATCAATCACTGTTTATTCTGGTGAATTCATAAAAGGATGCGATTCTTAGTTCAAATTTGCCACAAAAGTTTTCCCTCGATCAGAACAATGTTGTCTCAGTTAAGATTGCTCTTGAAGTGTTGAAATTGATCAATGTTCAACTCAGTTTTGCAAAGGTCTATGTTAGTTTTTTAACGGAGTAAAGCAATAATGGTATGTTTTGAAATTTTTAAAGCGACATAAAACAACAACAAAAAAAAAAGCTTTTGAAATGAATTTGCACGTTAACCCTAAATTGTATCATTACTAAATATAGAAATATGAATCTCAATTCAATTAAAACTTAAAAAAAAATGATAGAGATGCTTCATGGATGATGAGTTACCTGTACAAATGATCGTGAGGCCGAAGCAAGCCCAGAAAGTAAAGTAGATGGCTTCACCGATCAGCGACATTGCCATTGATTAATGATTGGAGATTCTCAATCGAAGGCAGACTCAAACACAATTCACATACCCAGACCTTTTGTACATTCATATTTATAAGCAATAGTTGAAATCTAGCTAGAAATCAAATATTATTAAAATTAGAGGATAAATCAATTTCTTTGATATTTGATTATATTACATATCTTATCTTATCCTGATTAGAAACAAGTACTTAACTATATATATATAGAGCTAAATACTTAGATTTAACAATATTAAGTATATATCACAATTAAATAATTCTTTTGTTTCTTGATATTTTCAAAATTTGGATATGGCAATTTAAACAAATAAAAATTTGATGAGTAAATTTCGGTCAAAAAAATTTGATGAGTACCCTTTTGGTTTACCTTAATTAATTAGGCCGCCCTTCCGTTTTAAAAACCTATATAAACATTGTTGAGTAAGCATTCCCTCTAATTTTGAGATTCAACTTTCTTTCATTTATCTAGTCAGCCGTTAAATCACAATATTAACCCATCATCTTTACCAAAATGCACCTTCCTAACATAAATATTACATCATAATCATTTAATCACATATTTTTAATCCAAACTTAAGAAATAATTTTAATATATATCTACATATTTTTTTATCAAACTGTTAGATGGATTACAATATATTACAAATTTAATTAATTTAATAATTATATTCTTTTATTTTTCAATAAATTTGAATGTTTAATCTCGTTTATTTATTAAAACTCACTTATCATATAATCTTGTTAAATACATATGTTGGATTTGTCTTAAAAAAATACATATGTTGGATAAAATATTTTGCAATCATATGTGTGTGTGTGTGTGTAGATATTCAATTAAATTATAAAACCATAAATAAGAGAATCCTTATTAAATCTATCTGAAATATCAAAATCCAGATTCAGGGTTTCGATTTTAACAAATCCCTAATAAGACCAATAGATTTTTTTAATGTTATTACAAGGTCAAATGCCCCATATGGTTAAAAAGAAAAATTGAAGGCAAACCATATGAAAAACTTAAAATTAATTATATGCATCTCTCCTCTCTCTTCTCTACCCATTGTCTCTCATGGTTTTTCTCTCACATTCTCTCTCCTACTCATCATCTCCCTAAACTATGGGTAAACTTGGGGGAAAATTACATCTCTAACCCATTTCTTATTTTTAACTACTTTTTTTTTTAAAAAAAGGTTCATTTTGTGGAATTTAATGTCTGTTCGGTTCATAGAAAAAACAATGAAAAACCCCCTCCTTCCCGTGCTTCTTCCTCATACCAAATCAACACAAAAATTCTCATCTTTTCCGCACAAAATCCACAATCGTTCATGAAAAGAAATGATAAAGAAAGATCTCTCACTACAAAAAAATGGGTAATTTGTGACGGTTATTTTGTAGCGGTTCCAAAATCCGCAACAAACTCTATAAATTGTAGCGGTTGTAAACTAATTTGTCGTGGAAACTAAGCGTTTGCAACGCTTGCTATTTAGTAGCGGTTTAAAACCACGACAAAATATAGCGCGAATAACCTGCCAAAATTGTAACGAAACTTTGCAGCTGTTTTTTGAAAAAAAAAAAGCGCAGCAAAATACAAAGGGCCACAACTTTGTAGCGGTTTTGTTTACCGCTACAAAGTAAACCGATGCAAAATTGAAACGTCACAGATTTCCCTCCCATTCAGCAGCGGTTTTGCTAAAACCGCTACAAATTTACGTGTTTTCCGAGAAGTGATCTTATTTTGCAGCGGTTTGGGTCCAAAACCGCTGCTAATTGTAGTGGTTTTTCAAGAACCGCTGCTAACTCCTCGCCCTATATATTCATCTTCCATTTTCTCAAAAACGTCACATCGAAAGAGTTTCAAAAAGTAAAATAGAGAGAGATCAGTCTATTGTTGAGCTAGAAAGGTATAAATTAAGTTTTTATTTTTAATTTTTTTTAATTATTTTTTTGTTTTAATTTTTTAACTTTATTTTAATGTTTTTTTAGTTTATTATAGATGTCTAGTCCCATCCTACACGTAGGCCCGGTAAGGAGCCTATGATCCCGCATGAGGACATCCCTGAACGAAGTGGCGCCGAGGCCAATCCTGAGGAGCAGGAGTTTCCGGATGCTGACGGTGCTGAGGCCAATTCTGAGAATACATATCTCAGCGTCGAAGATTTTGATCTTCCAGATATCTCAGTCGAGGCGGCTGAGAACTTCGAGGATGAGGATATCGCCATGGAAAAGGGATTCCCACGGTCTTCTGCTTCATGGTCCACTGGCTTTGAAGTGGACATTTAGGGTGAGTAGTTTAGATTTATATTTTGTATTCAAATTGATGAATTAATTTAATTTATAATGTTAATGTTGGAATGAAATGTGTAGATCCGACAGGGCGGCTGCAGAAGAGGAAGTTGGCATTGAGGGATGTTTCTCAGCTCGATGCTGGCCACTGAATAGCGGTACCATGGAATGAGCTGACACATCAACCGATCGGGAAGGCCGGTCAACTATACCACCGCAACCTGTCGGAGCAAGGAGGGAACTACGGCCAGTTTGACATCAGCATTAAGACATGGAAGAGGGTGCGGAAAGAAGACAAAGATTGGGTTTAGGAGAATAAAGTTATGGTATAATTTTAATATATTTCTTTAAATTAAGTTATTATTTTTCTTTGAAATACTGACTAACTTTGATCTGTTTTTTTTGCAGAATAAATTTGTTGTGCGGGATGCGTACAAGGACTATTCTATCTTGAAGATAGGAGAGGGGTGGAAGAACAAGCGAAATCGCCTGTACCACTTGAAGAACCGAGATGGCACGTGGACTATGCAGGAGGTGGTAGAAGATGTGCCTGACCCGGTCCAGCCCGAAAGTTGGGCAAGCTTTGTCCCATAGAGGACGTCACCGGGCAGTATGGCTATCTCCAGGCGAGCTGCACAGAGCCTCGCACGCCAGATGATCCACCATGCTGCAAGATCGAAGCCATTCTCCTGCACTTATGCTGAGATGGTAAATCTAAAATTAATTTATCTTACTTGTTTTTTAATTGTTATTAAAATTCTTATATTTTGTTTATTTAGGAGGACGCAGCGAGGAGGGAGGGTCGGAGAGCCGCATGCGGAGATATGTATGTGGCCACCCACAGGCACAATGATGGGACTACATTATCTGAGGAGACTGAGCAGATTGTTGTAAGTATATTTTGTATTTTGTATAAATATTTAATATTTATTGTATTTTGTATAATTATTTAATATCATTTTTCTATTTCAGGAGCGTATTCAGCGAACTAACGCTGAGCTTAGGGAGTCCCAGAGGTCAGCCTTAGACCCCACTCTCTTACTAAAGACGGTGATGGAAGGGCATGATCGGCACCCCAGGCGACTTCCAGGCTTCGGGTTTGGGGCGATGAGGACCAGAGTCTTCGGGATTAGCAGATATGAAGCTAGGACTTCATCTTCTGCTGCTGCATCCCAGGCGACCACATCGGGACCCAGGAGGCACAGTGATTCCGATGTGGACCGAGAGTCTCTACGCACTGAGCTTAAAGAGAAGGTCCGAGAGGAGGTCCTAAAGCAGGTCAACACTTGAGTGGACGCCCAGGTCAAGGCACAGGTCGAGGCCCAGGTGCAGGCCCATGTTCAGACGCAGGCATAGATGAAGATGTGGAGGTAGGTTGCCAACTCCATACTCCAGATGGCATTTCAGCAGGTTCAGCCTTGCGTCGTTCCTCCGCAGCTCCCGCCGATAGTCATGCCAAACATCTTCGCGCCACCACCAGCTCAGCCTGATCCCCAGCCTCCTAGGATAAATGATCGTTCAGAGGGTCAGCACGACCCATCGCCCCCTCAGCAAGATTCCTGAGTTTTTTTATTTTTTAGTTTACTTGTACAGGTTGTAAAAATTTAAAATTGTTATTAGTTAAATTTAAAAATTTCATTTAAAATTGTTATTAGTTAAATTGTTATTATTTAAATTTAACTTTTAGCGAATGCTAAATTGTTACTTATATTTAGAACCAGTTTTTAGAAAGAAAATGTTGCTTACAAATAGAATCAGAGGGAGTATATATAATACATCATTAAAACAAAGTCAATATACTCTAATAAATTAAGGGTAAGATTATAAATTTATATGAAAAATATAATGAAGTAATTTATAAATATGACTGCAAAATTACATCTCTCTCAGTAATAGAACCAGAGGAGTACATTTAATCACACAAGAAAGTGCCAATCGAGCTACCCTACAAGTAGTTCTCTTCTATTCCAAACCTCACTTATAAGAGACTTGCATTTCCGACAATATCACCATCTCTTCAATCCCTTTGAAAGCTTTCATGGAATCAACGAAGCCTTCGTTCTTCAAGATACTCATCAATGATTTCTCAACCCGCTTGGTTTGCACTATTAAACTTCTTGCAGTTTACAAAGTTAATTAAGCATGTATAACATGACATGTTCCTCGATAATTAATTTCCAACGTTCATTCTTTTTAATATTCTTTATAACAGCAAATCCCACCAGCTTTTATCAACATGTTTGGTGAAATCAATCCAAACAGAAAAACACTTGCAGTGGCTTCTAAACTGCAGCAAAATGTGGAAGAATAAATAGCAGCGGTTTGAAACCGCTACCCAAACCGCTGCAAATTTCCACATTTCACTTTTTGCAGCGTTTTTAAACCGCTGCTGAAACCGCTACTAATATCTGGAAATTGGCAGTGGTTTTAAAACCACTGCAAATTTCAAATTCAAAAACCCCCACTATTGAATTTCAAATTTGCAGTGGTTTTAAAACCGCTGCAAAAATATCCGACCGTTAATTTTTGCAGCAGTTTTGGCAGCGGTTCAAAATAGCTGCTAAAAAATACACGTTGGTAACTTTCTATATAAGACTTATTTCGACCAGAAACTCATACTTTCTCACTTTCTTCTCTAATTACACTTCTTTTATTATTGTTATTGCGCCCTTTTAATTGTATGCAATGAATAAATAATGGATCAAGCTTCCCTGGCCTTGGAACGTTATCTGGGTGGAACGTGCACACCGGACTTGCTTGTCCCGTGGGTAACTTTGACGCTGAGTCACTGCGCCTTCCATACAGTCAGAAGTGGTGCGTCATGGGTCATCATCGATTCTTTGATCGGAAGCACAAGTTCAAATTGCAGAGGAATCGTTTCAATGGAAAACAAGAAAGAAGAGGACCGCCCATCGTTTTAAGTGGTTCCGATATTCTTAGTCAGTTAGATGATGTTCATATTGAGTTTGGGAAGAAGGATTATGCAGATCGAGCAGGAAGAAGATCTCGTAGCACTTCAGAAGTTGATACAGTTTAGCAATGGCGCAAGAGGAGTATATTTTTCAATCTGCCCTATTGGAAGCTCAATATGCTACGCCACAGTCTTGATGTGATGCACATCGAAAAGAATATGTGTGATAATATTCTTTTCACTTTGCTGAACGAATCTGGAAAGTCGAAAGATCATCTCCGAGATAGGAAAGATTTACAGTCCATGGGAATTCATTAGGATGCTTGGCCAGACGACAATGACAGGTTTCAACCAGCAAAATTTACCTTAATGAAGCCGAACAACGATATACTCCTCTCGACGTTAAAGAAAATTAAGGTTCATGATGAATATTCAAGAAACATATCACGGTGCATAGATTTGCAGTCTCGAAGGGTAGTCAGATTAAAGAGCCATGACTTGCACGTCATTATGCGACAGTTACTACCATTTACACTCAAAAACACACTGCCTCTAGATGTATCGACGGTGTTGGTGCAGCTCTGCTCATTCTTCAGAAAGCTGTTGGATCAACTGCAAAAGCAAATCGTTCTCACATCATGCCATTTGGAAATGATCTTCCATCCTTCATTTTTCACTGTCATGGTCCATCTCACCGTTCACCTTGTTGAAGAGGTAAAACTCAGTGAGCCAGTTCAATATCATTGGATGTATCCCATGGAAAGGTAAATGTGGCTAAAAATTGTATCGCACGCACTATTTACACACACATCGATAGGTCACTACAAATCTTCATGCTATTAACTTATTACAGGTTTTTAGGGAAGTTGAAGTCATATGTGAGGAATAAGGCATGGCCAGAGGGTTCAATAGCAAAATGTTATATAGGAAATGAGGTCCTCAACTTTTGCTCATGGTACTTTGATGACATCGAGACATCTTTCAACCATCATCCTCATGTTTATGATTGCCCTAATGATGTTGCTCCGTCATCATCAACGAGTTTGTTCCCTCCTGTTGGGAGACCAGTTGGAGGATATCAATACTTCAACCTCACTTCTAATGAGATGCTGCAAACACACAGACATCTCCTAATCAACTGCAGTCAAGTTGATCCTTTCATTCAGTGAGTATAATCAACACTAATTTGTCATTTTATAAATTCAAATTATAGATCGACTTATATCATGCTTAATCATAACAGAGAGTTCCGAAGTTATGTCAAGCGTCAACTATGTATCTGGACACAAACATCCGTTGAGGTTGATAGAATGGTGCATAGAGAATTTCCTGGTTGGTTTGCACGCCGAATATGCAATGACGACAACTCCTACCCAGTTGATTTGACATTCCTTGCAATGGGCCCCCTCTAGTATGCGAAACGGTTTACTGCATACAATGTTAACGGGTTCAAGTTCTTCACAGTTTCACACGACCAAAGCTTTCTCACCCAGAATTCTAGAGTTTTTGGCACTTTTGGTACAAAAGGTTATGCGAGCAGCAGCGACGGTGACATCCACTACTATGGGAAATTGGTCGATATAATTGAATTGAATTATCAGGGGTATTTTACCTTCACATTATTCAAGTGCTCTTGGGCAAATACGATAACTTCTCGTAGATTCACTACTGATGAGTTGGGAATCACATCTGTGAATTTTTCAAGATTGATTCACACAGGTGACTCTCCAGACGATGAGCCATACATTCTAGCATCCGAGGCACAACAGGTTTATTATGTGGAGGACGAGAAGCATAAAGATTGGAGTATGGTCAATCATCTTAAGCCTAGAGATCTTTATGACATGGGTGATAGCGATAAACACATCATCTATGAGGCGGAGCCATTCCATCCTACTGATTTTGAAAACTTCTTCCCCGAAGGAGATGAAGATTTACCACTTGTCAGTGCAGATGACGTCGAATAAATAATTCAGGTTAGTAATATATATATGCAATTTGTTTCAAGTATTTTTTTTTTCCAATAGAGTTTATTAGTAGCGGTTCTAAAATGCTACAAAAACTAATAAACCGCTACTAATAACTATGACATAAACCGCTGCAAAACAAACCGTTGCAAAAACCAGCGACCCAAACCGCTGCTAATTCCTGCCAAACATCCTATAAATACCTTTCCACCCCCATTTCATTTGCTACTCTTTTTGTCTTTTCTCCCACTGGTTTCCTCATTTATGGTTGTATTGGAAAGCTTCTGATGATGTATAGTAATTTGTTATAGGTATTATTCTTAACACCTTATCTTTTTATTGTATTTATTTAATGTTAATTGTCCTTTGTTATGCAGTTTTTTTTATTTAATTTATTAATATTCGTTGTGATGTATTAAACTTTTTTTTCCTTTTCAGTCATTTAAATCATTGCAGCAAACAATATATGTTATTTAGTGACTAGTACTTAATTTTAATTAATTATTCATCTATTATAAATTATAAATTACTTTCTATAATTATAATAAATTTTTTTATAATTAAAAAATTATTTCAAATAAGGTGTAATTTTTTAAAAAAATATTTATTTACGTTAGTAGCGGTTTTATATCCGCTACAAAGGTCTTCATAAGAGAAATACAGCAGGATATTTTAATTTATGTACAATGCACTTTGTAGCGGTTTTAAACAGTTGCAAAATGTTGGCGGGAATTTTTAAATTTTGGCGCTAAACCTATTTCAATTTGAAAATTAGTAGTGGTTAAAAAAACCTCTACAATTTTTTTCACTGATTTTTTATTTTGCAGCGGTTTTGTTGAGTGCTACAATATTTTCTATTTCTTTTTCCGTAATTACATATTAGTAGCGGTTCTAATTCCGCTACAAATTCTCCACTGTTTCTATTTGTAGCGGTTAACAAATGCTGCAAATTAGTAATGGTTTTTTGTGTGCGCATTGGTTCACTAAAACCGCTGTTAAACCTATTGCCACGGTGAGTTTTGCAGTGGTTTAATAAACCGCTACAATATCTCATACAGCAGTTAATAACCGCTACAATGGCAAGAAATAACCGCTACAAAATCACCATTTTTTTGTTGTGTCTTCAAGAAAAATGAAGAAAAAAACAATGAGTAATGGAGTGGTTCAAGAATGGGGGCATGTGAATGGGCTTGATATGATGGTGAATGAATCCATATGCCTTTCAGCTAAGGCAAAATCAAATGAATCAGAAATCAATAGTCAACATAATAGGATGTCATCAACATATACTTATTAGTTACATCTTAGAACATGTTTAGAAATAGCTTTTGGAAAGTGAATGTACGCAATCTGAGATAAGTATGTGAAAGGAGTTTTGTCTCAACTTGTATGAAAGTGCTTCTAGAAATTGTTCCTAAACATGCTCTTGACTTGTAATCAACATCTAATCAAAACAGGAATAGTCATAGTTGGTAATCATATACCGGAAGTTTCATTTATGGAATACCAAAACACATTATTTGATAATCTCTGTCCGACATGTGTCATAAAAGCGCTTATATGTCATATGCTACCCACCAATTAAAACCAAGACAGGAATAGTAATACTTTAGTTTTGATGTGCTTGTAAACTCATAGGGCAGGGGTGGTTGGCTTAAAACAACCCTCATGGAGCCATGAGCATGATATCCTGGAACTATTAGGGCTTAGGGGCGACTATGGCAGTAAAAGACCTGAAGGAAATGTGCAGTAGAATGAAGCCCTGCATAGTTTTCATCATGGAAATTAAACAAAAAGATACGAAAATTGAGAAGTTGAGGAAGAACATAGGGTTTGATGAACAATGGGTGGTGAATCCATAAGGGTTAAGTGGTGGACTTACATTATGGTGAACAAAGAACGTAGAGGTGGAAATCCTCTCCTCCTCAAAAATACTATTCACACAAAGGTACACTCTAACACTATCTCTTTACCATCTTTTATTACATTTATTTATGGGCCACTTAAAGAGAGAGAGCGTCTAAAAGTATGGGAAAAAGTGATGAATTTAGCTAAAAATATTCCAGGGAAATGGTTGTGTATAGGGGACATTAATGATTTGGTATCACAAAGTGAAAAAAGGGGAGGTAACCCAAGATCAGTGAGAAAATTCTTAAACTTTCAAGGATTTATTTCTGATTGTGAATTGATGAACCTTGGGTTTAAAGGGTCTAAATATACATGGAATAATAAAAGACTAGGAGAAGCTCATATAAAGAAAAGGATAGATAGAGCATTAGCTAATGTGCCTTTTCCTGAGAATTTTCCAAAATCCAGGTTCTCGATGAGGGGCCTATTGGATCAGAACATCATTCATTAATTCTTATCCTTTGTTATGCTGGCTTGAAGACTCCTCCCACATTTAGATTTGAAAATCTTTTGACAAAGCACCCAGAATATCCAAAAATAGTCTATGAAAGCTGAAACAACCTATACATTATCCCAAAATAAATTCATCATAAAGCCACCAATTTTAGAGTTAACATAATGCATAAAATAAAATATAGTATCTGCAACTAACTTTTCACATAAGAAAGTAAGCAAATATAAATATATTATCCCCTGAGTGGCTTTTGCCCAACTCATGAACAAGCATTAGAGAGAGAGGGCAACTAGACATCATCATTAAGTCAGCCAAAATAAATACAAAGTATGCACAACCTAAATGTGTAGCAATATACATCTCCTACATAACATGTCTCAAAAAACAAGAGGCCCTACAATAAGTAGACATAAGTCTAAGCCTCTGACTCTTTTCCTTCACGCCTACGGATACTGTAGTCCTCTCCTGAAAAAAATATATAAACCACGGGATGAGACCTAAAGTCCCAGTAACCAACAAATAATTTAAAGAATATGCAGGAAGGGTTATAAGTAGTGAAGCCTGGATAATATTTATTAAAGAAAATGGGTAAAAATATAAACCAAACAAAATCATTTGTAAACAAGTATGAACCAACCAAAGTAATTGGTAAACAAGTATAACCTAAACATAGTAATCATAGGTTATAAACAATTCCCAACACCAAACTGCTCCTTATACCACATGACGTAGACTCTAGCCCATGGTGATGGGAGATCCAGCCAAAAGTCAACCATCATCATGAGGCCAATGAGTCCCCCTCCTTAGTCGCCCACAACTAGGTCCAAGATTGGAAGGTGTCATCTTCTCTGTGTTCGCCCACAATTGGATCCAAGACTCAAGAGAGTTGACCGTTCTTAAACCGCCCACAACTGAGTCCAAGACTTGAAAGATATAATGTATTGTTAACAACTATGATTAGTCGTGGAGACTTTTGCCATGGATTTTAAAGTTCACCAAATACAACATCTTCTCATACTTCATTGTAATATCCAAGTTTTCGATAACTGAATATAAAGCCTAAATGAGTAGCTAAGGATTAGTCAAAGGTTCGGAGGACGAAAAGAAAGGGAAGGAAGAGTAAAAATGACATTCTACCAAGAGTATAAAAGGTAAGGGCAAAGTGGTCATTTTGAAAAAGTAAGAAACCAAAATGTCATTTGGTGAATTTAAGGAGCCAAGGTGATATTTGAAATAGGGACCCAAGTGAAATTTTGGAATTCGAGGGACCAAATAGCCATTTAAGGAATTCAAGGGCAATGTGGTAAATATGTGCAAGTCCAAAGGTATTTTTGTCAAAGTTTGACCAAAATATCAGAAAAATTTTCAGGACACCATTGGATAGAGAAAAATTCACTGATCAATAATTGAGGTCTGGTTAGAGCTAAAATGACCAAAATAACCTTCATAGGAATTTTAAAGGTCATTTAATTTTTGGCTGTTTAATAAATATTTAGTCAAAAATAATTATTTAAAATACATAGAGGCCTCATATATCTGATCTCAGATGAAGGAAAAATAGCTCAGAAATTCTAGTATTTTATAAAATTGTTCTCAAGAGAAAGTCAGAAGCATATTTCCCGATCGAAAAGAAAAGGCCTGAAAAACCCCCGAAATTGGGTTTTCTTCAAAAATTAATATCCTATGAAATGAGGAAAGAAAACTCATGGAAGTATCCTATGAATTTTTGGAATTTTTAGTGACCCTAAACTGGTCAAGTGATCAGGGGTTTGCCGAAAACTATTTCCGATGTCGTAAAGTAATCTTATGGAATTTAAAGTTCTTGTAAAGAAAGTTGTGGGGCCATGAACTTGCCACTTGTAATAGCCATATTTCAAGGGGAAAAGAGAGACAAAATATCATAGACAAGTGGTAGAAGATATCAGTATAAAGTTACTTTATCAGTCCAAGTGGGTCCCATACTAATTAACACATGTTATAACTTTAAAATTAAGTATTCCATGGCCTCCAAACAGCCCATTTTCGTGCAGAAAACAGAAAGAACAGAGAGAGAGGTCGTGAGGTGAAGAAGAGGAAGGAAAGGAGAAATTTCAATCCTAAACTTCAAGGTAAGAGTGGATCCATGCATGAAATCCCTTATATTTCATGATTTCTACCACTCCTCTTCCATTTGTTTGGTTTTATTTGGTTGAATATGGAGTATTTGGCTGCTGCAAAGTTAGGTTTTACAGAGAGAAAAATGAGAAGGAGTGAGATTTAGATGAAATGGTTGCAAGGAAATCAATCTATGCATGATTTGGAACCTATTGGTAGTTTGTTTGAGTTGATTTGATCTTGTATGGAATTTTTGGCATGAAGTCACTGTTCATGGCTGCTGATTGTCACTGTTCATGCAAGGGAATGAATGATTGTGTGATGTTTAATGATGGGAAAATGATCAAGGAATGTAATTATGCATGTATGTGAAGGTAGAATTTGAAAAATCACATTTTTCTCAATTTTTGGAAAAATTTCGTGCTGCAGGGGAAGTGATAGAAAAAGAGTGATTTTGGTGATTTTGATGCTTCCAATGGATTTAGAAGGCAAAATTATGTAGGGTATAAGTGAGGAAACAATTTTGGAAGCATTTGATTCAATTTTGGCAAAGTTAAAGGCTTTAGGACCTTTAAAAGTTCAAGAGAGATTTTAGTGAGGTTTTGAATGTTATAATGCATAATTTATGGCTTATTATTAATGTCAATTGCATTATATTATTTGTAGGAAGTAAAATTGCCAAGGAAAGATTGTGACAAGTAAGAAGGAAATTTATAAGTTCAAGTCCAAAGTCAAGGAAAAGTTAAAGAATAAAGGTAGCAAATTCTCTAACTTTTACATTTACATTGCCATTAATTGTTGATTGTGTAATTGCCATGTTAATGTTATTTAAGTGTCATATGAACATGCAAGTTCTTTCTTGATGCTTGATGATGATGATGATATGCCATGGCAAAGTGTGAATGTATGGCACATAAGGTTAGTATTGCATGTTTAAATTCATGGCTTGTATTATTGCACAATAATAATTATGCATGTTGATGTGATAGTTAGAGTTATTGCTATTCATATTCCATAAATCTCATTCTCCCAAAAACAACCCCTTTTAGGTCAAATCCAAGAAGTGCAAGTAAAGAGATTGAAGGCTAAGGTGGGTGGCTTTTACTTTTGAAAAGAAAGGGGTACACATATATGATTATTGAATTATGTTAAATTTTGGATAAATGTATGCTAAACCCCTACAATGATAAATATATGATATGTGCTGTGTAGACATATAAAGCATGCTAGCTTATTATACCATGATGATAAATGCATAGAGAGGAAATAAATAAGCATGCTAAAGAAATGTCAAAGGGGTCCAATACCCTTAATAATGACTTAAGTTGAGGTAGTGAGGAAACTGAGCAAATCAAGTCCAAATGACTTGAACTTTTCCAGTTAAATATTTCTCATGGCAAGCTTTGAAATGAATCTAAGTTTGCTAAATTTGGAGTTTTGTACAAAAAGTTATGATTGTCCAAAGTTGGAGGAAAAATCTGGAAAAAAGAAAATGACCAAATGAACAGTGTTTATTCACGTAATAAACTGTATTAATTGGTCAAGAAATTGGACAAAAGGATATTTTTCTCCTGTAGGGAACTCAACAATCTTCATTTAGGGATTTAAACCACTTAATTTTGAATTTTTTTAGAATTAGTTATGAATTTTCAAAGTTGGCCAAAAATCTGAAATTTACCAAGTGAACAGTAATTTTTACAAAGTTTTAAAATTTCACTTGGTTAGCTAATTCTAAGAATTGGAAGGCCTTAAAGTGGTTCATAATTGGTCTCTAAAATAAAATAAAGTAAGCTAAGGAAGGTGTTACATTCATCATAACCCAAACCCACAACTTAGTCATAACCATTCTACAACATACATATATAAATTTATTGTCCATCACATTCTTAATTATAATATAATATCACAAGATGTAAAATGTCAATAACATAAATCATAGTATCAAAATATTATCCACTTCACCAACAATTTATAAGCATATAAAATTTGGTTAACAAGAGTGGTCTCATGTTAGTTTATAAATTAATCATTACATATAACTTTTAAATCAAAACAATACTTACTGATCAAAAGATGTTTTCAAAACAGCTTACAACCCATAGCTTGTGGTTACCTCATGCCAAAAAAAAATGAAATACCACAATAGTCCAAAGCCCACAACTTAAGTCACCAAAACACATTTAATCTACACAATTAATTAAATCATACATTAATATAATATTAATCAAACAATTATATATGAATTTCAGTAAAATATTTCATTTCCAAGTTTTAAGTCCTCCAACTATTCCCTATTTACAACCATAATCCAATTCCTTTATCAAAGACATATCCTCATCATCCAATAGCTCCATTCCCAAAATTTCCAAAACTTAGCTCTTTAAATCTTCAATACCACCTAAATTAAAAGTCATCAATTTCTCATTGAAATCTCAATTCCTTTCTTCCATAAAATATTTCTCACTTATTGGAATCACTAAAAAAAATATTTTATTTCTTCCATCTATCCAAAAACACCAAATTCTACATTTAAAGTTCCCCCAAAAATGTCTAACTTTAATATTTAATCATAAACTCCAAACTCACTCCATTCAAAAATTAATATAATCTCCAATAGACTAAAATAAATCATAAAACTTCAATTTAATCGATACAAATATCATATATGCCCCAAATAATAAACTGTTTAAATAAAAATATTATTTAAAATTCTCAAATCAACTAATAGACAAAATTAAATCAATCAAAACATACTATTATTTTAACTTTACAATCATATAGTTGTCTATTGTCAAAAATCAAAACTTCATCCAAACCCCAAACTATATTTTGCTCCATTAATCAAATAATTCATATCATTAGGGAGATCTAAAAGTATACAACAACTTTGATGAATAAGGTTTAATAATTTGAAAAAGTTTTACTCACCAAATTAAATTCAAAAGTGGCTCAACAATGGTGCACAACGAAACACGCACAGGAAGACAGCGGAAGAAGCAGAAAAGGCAGGAAGGAGGGGGAGAGAGGGTGGGGGGAAGTGTGGTTTAATAAAACTTTGGCTAAAATTATACAACATGACGTCAAAAGATAATATTACAAGTAACACCCCCATGTCACCCGATTCTCTCTCTTTTCTTATTTTTTTATTTTTATTATCCTCATTATTATTATTATTTATATAAATTTCATTTTGGATTTATTTTATTTACTCCCAATACTTAAAAAAATCATTTATCATACAAAATAATAATTAATTCTTTTATATTATGTAAATAAAAAATTAGGATGTTACAAAAGCTAGTCTGAGGTAGTAAATAAGATGAGAGACAAACTCAATGAATTTACTTTGAGACTAGAGAACTGCAGAAAAGCATTAATATATTGGAGTAGGAGAACCTTCCCAAACAATAGAAAGTTGATTGAGAAATTAAAGGAACAACTAACAAAGTATGGGGAAGGTAATCTCACAGTAGAAAAGCTAGAAACAACAGAAAAACTAACAGCAGAGATTGAAAAATATGGGAGAGGGAAGAAGCCTACTAGTGACAAAGATCAAGACTCTCTTGGTTACGTGCAGGGGATAAAAACACCAGATTCTTTCACTTATCAACAATTAGAAGAAGAAGAAGAAGAAGAAGAAATGATGTATTGAAAATTAAAGAGGCAGGAGGAAAATGGTTGGAAGATGAAGATGAAATTGTTAGTTGCATTTCCTCTTACTTTTCTAATATTTTTAAAGCATCTAATGCTAGATCTTTTGATGATGTTTTAAGCTTTGTTGATCGTAAAATTAATGATGAGTTCAACAAAACACTAACAACTCCTGTAACAGCAACTGAAATAAGAGAGGTTGTATTTCAACTAAGGGGATCAAAAGCCCCTGGATCAGATGGTTTTTGTGGCAAATTCTACCAATCATCTTGGAGGGAAGTGAATGATACTGTGGTGAGAATGGTGAAGGAATTTTTTTGAAGGAAAAAGCAATATGGAAGACATAAATGTGACAACATTGTGTTGATCCCTAAGATATATAGACAAACCGGAAGAGGTAAGCCACTTTTGTCCCATTGGACTATGCAATTTTTCCTATAAAATTGTGTCAAAAGTATTGGCTCACAGGTTAAGACCTCACTTAAATCTGTGCATTTCTGAGAATCAAATATATATATATATATATATATGGAACTTCTCCACAACACAGAATTTCACAGACTTGAAGAAATATTTATAGAGGCGAAAAAAGGAGGCCTTAATTATTGCAGATTTTGGAGATCTTCTGGAGTTTGAAGATATAATTACATACTCATAAAGCACCACATCATCTAATAAATATATTTTTCAAGTCTATCTAATAAATATATTTTAACTGTCTTTTTTTGGATCCTCTAAATATATATTATAATGGATTATGAATAGAAAGAAATAATCAAGAGAAATTCATGAAATATGATATCCACAAAAAACGATAATTGAAATATTTTTATCTAAGAGAGTATGAATGATGTGGTAATCCGGAAATATTTAAGTATTGATCAGGTCTTTGACTCTATGAACCGCTATGAAAATAAGAAGTGATATTTAGTTAAGGGAGATGATTTCCTTCACATAATTAGTATGTGCTCTAATTATAAGGGCCATAGCTGAGCAAACGTGCACAAAAAAGTTTAGACTTTCACTATGAATCAGATTCGAAAATATTAGTTTATGTATAAGAAATTTGGAGGTTTCACAATATATATTTAAGACTAATAAAAAAAGATTCTTCTCAGATTATCCATACATTAATTTGGAGATCAATCAAATAAGATTCTTCTCAATAGTAGAGGGGATTATATGGTTCTTCTCATTCATGAAAGAGATTTTTCCAAGATTTTTCCCTAATTTCCAGGTTTAAAGACTCACGAAAAACGATAGAATTTGAGTTTTTTTTTTTTAGTATGCTTAGCCTGTGTGCCTTGAGTTCTTAGAAATACAAATTTAACTTATCAAAAAATTGATCCCCTCTTGTGACATATGTTGTTGGGGTTTCAACAATTTGGGATTTCTTAAATTTCTAATTATATTAATATTTTTCCTATGTTTTCTGGATCCTTAAGTACGTTCATAGCAAGTGTATTATGAGAAATACTTACATACTCCCGAAGTGCTATGTCATCTATGCTCTGCCCAATAAAAATGTTCCAAGTGTCATCTATTATGATCTCATATCCCTTAAATTTCCCCTGATTATGTTCATTTTTCCATAACCCATTACATTAAATATTTATTATGGAAAAAGAGGAATAATTAAGAGAAATTTATGGATATGAGATCTATAATAAAGGACACTTGGAATATTCTCATTGGACAGAGCATGGATGACGTGGCACTCCGGGAGTATGTAAGTATTTCTCGTGTATTATTGGAGTTATTTCATTGATTTCCAGGTTTTGTGGAAAGACAATCTATATTGATCTTCAATTCTTTCAAGAATGACAGTGATATTTTTAGCTTTGCCATGTGTGTTGATGTTGCTAATAATACTTACTGTTTTGTGACTGAAATTTGATAATATATATTTATGTTTTAAATGAGGAATTTCATTGATTTATTTTTTTATGTTTGAAAAGATGCGAGAAAATAGTGGATTGTTGATAAAAGGGTGATGGGCTTTGCAAATAGGGTTCATTTAGGGATAGCGAGCTTTTATACCCAAACCCTTTAAGAGGTGTCCTATTTTCAGCTATTTTTCAGCTCTACTTTCAAGTAATTGCAGGTTTTTTCAAGTCAAATTAGAATTTCTACACATACAGTGAGAATGTTTTGCAATTAGGGATGAGAATAGGTCAAACACTTATCATATGCCTACGGTCTAACCTAACCTATTTAGTATCTAGGTCAGGCTCAAGCCAAGGCCCATTCCCAGGCCTATTTAGGTAAAAATGTTAAGTCTATTTTCATAAGATCTAGCCTAAAGGCATTTTGGATTGAATCATGGTCAAGCTTGTTGATTCAAGGGGAAATCATTTATATCCCAATTCGGGGAACAATATATAAAATGCAAAAATAAAAAATATGAACATAAAAGTAAAATTCATTATCTATGAGAATATAACATTATTCAACAATAGTCTATATATAAACCACAAATAGGAAGACCATTTATTAATTAAAGAAACACAAATTTTATAAATCTCATGAATCCAACACGGATCCTCCACGTTTTGAATTTTATATTTTATTTCCTCTCGTTGCTAGCCAAAAACCTAACTCTATTTTATTGGATAGTGTGTAGTTTATACTTGAATTATTGAATTTACTTATGGAATGATATCTTTTTATTTGAACATTGATCTTTTCAGGGTTACATACAAATATTTTTATAATTTTTTATTACAGTGCATTACTTTAGTCATGATGGGGCTAATCCTATTTCTAACTATGACTACAATTACTGACCTTTGCTTCAACCGATTCAATGACCGATCTAATTCTCAACAAAGAGATCATTTTGAGACTTGGGATATGAACTTTCCTTTGTAAAACAGCTACAATCACCAGGGACACCGCACAAATCAACGCAGGCTGACACATCAATAAAGGAATCATACGAATAATCCAACAAGTCTCTTGGTCTTTCTGGTCTTGAACCCCAACCTGCAATTTTATTGTCTACTTTTATGAGTTTCATTTTATATCCAAATAATAAATTTTTTATAATTTTACTATCAAGTTTTGAACTGTCTCTACATAACGAGAGCATAATTAATTAACATTTTACTAATAATATGAAAATGCATATTGAGTTCTTTTACTGACCGTTTATATAATATAATCTGCTATAATCAATCAAAAGATGCAAGCAAAAGCACATCATCGACAGCTTATATCTGATAATAATTAAGATTTTATTGCACACAAAAAGAAAAACTCAAAATCAAGCTCATAATATGGATACACTGTTTATTATGGTTCGTGTGTCAATTATGAATAGAGCAAACGAAAAGATAAAAGAAAAATTAACGTAATAGATAAATTATGAATGAGTTTATTATTACCTGATCCTATGAGCAGCAAGAAAATAATGCAGCTTAAATTGATTGCTGAATCTTTCGACATTGTAATTGAGCAATTCTTACTGCGCCAGGAATTCGAAATTAGTGTTAGTTATCAGTAATGGATCCATATATATATAGTTTATAACTTTTGAAAAGTTGCTTCGGTTCATATTATCTAATTAACAAGTTCATGCACCTATTTAATGAATAAACACATAAAATGCATATCCATTGGTTCAGTTGATATGGAAAACACTAAAATAGGTTCATGATGTGTACATGCATCTCATATTTATATGCATATACTCCCACAATTTCAATTATAAGGAAATTTTGGAATTCCAATAATAATGAATTATTTCTTTCTAATGAGAGGCAAGTAATTTTGATATAATTCTATTGGAATTTTAAATAATAATAATTTTGCCTTTAAAATTGGGTTAATATGCATTTCTTTACATGCAAACCATTTCATGAATAGTGGCTAGTTGTCTTTTATTAAAAAATTAATGAAGTTAATTAATTAAATTATTTATCATTTTTTGAAATAAATTTTTCTTACTTATAAGTTAATATATAATCTAATGATAAGTATGTTTTTAAAATATATGTTATAATTAAGTAATTTATTTAACTTCTTTTATTTTTTTCAAAAAAATCAAATAGCTCTTATATTGAAGACAAAAGGTGATAGTGATTATAAGTTGCAAATCAATAAATAAGATTATCAAACAATATTTGAAAATACCTTTAAACCTTATTTTGATCTATTTTCAAACATTTTAGCCTTAATATTGAATTAATACAATATTTTGTCTAACAAATGTCATTATATTCCCTGTTGGAAAATGTGCCAGTCCACCCTTAGTAGATTAGGCCCAACCTATTAATTTGGGTAGAAAATACAATAATCAAAAGAATGGGATGATTAAAAGTGAAATTTCCCAAAATAATGAAATATCCACAATGATATAGGAGGGAATGGTTATAGGAGGTAGGACGTGCGTTTTTTAAATTTAAAATAAAACAAACTGTCATTCCTTTTTATTAAATAGAGAATGGGCAGTGGAAAGTAAACGTCCTTTTTTGCATACAGAATACTTCCTTCGTTCCCTTCCATTCTTAAGACTTTCTCTGTCTCCCGTGTCATTGTTGTAAGACATAACCGTGTTCATTGTGTGTGATTCAGTTCGTGTGGGTACAATGAGCATCCTGTCACATCTTCAGGTATGTTCTAAATCTTTCATTCCCTAAGAACATATGAATTATATTTCTATTTAAAGTAAAACAAAAACAGCAAGAGCTATAGTAGCTTTTTGAGTCAAATGCTGCACATAGTAAAAGAAATCACCAGGATGCGTCACAGTGGGAATTATTTGTCAACATACTGCAGTTCAAATGGTTCTCCGCAAGAACGATTTTAATTTGTTTATTTTTTTGGTCATAGTGAATTATTTTAATTTCACACACACAAATCATTGGTTAGCTTTAAACATTTTTAAAATTATTTTTTAACGAGTCCCATAGGCCCTCCCCCTCCCCCACTCCCACCAACCTTTCTTCTCTCCCCTCAAATCGAGAGACACCTCTATCTTTTATAAACTGATTTTTCTTACATTTTTTTACGTATCTTTATTAAAGTTCTATAACCTCTTTTTTTTAAAAAAAAAAAAGTTCAACTCAAAAACCTCCCCTCCTTTCCAGACCCCCATGCCAAGCAACCCTTATATTTCTTTTTGCATTATATATTGAAATGTATTGGTGGCCATTTGCAATGTGTTTGGCATGTAACTAATCCCACCCCCCATCAGTTGCCAAAATAATTCCCCCCACTGGTAGCCAACTTATCAGCAGCCTGTCGTCAGAGTGGGGGCCTTCGGCATTGGTGATCAGCAACATCTCCAAGGTGATTTGGGAACATTAAAAATGGATGAAGATATTTCCTTCTTTTCTCTCTAATTTTATCTTTTTCCTCCAACTCAAAAATTTCCATTTTGGGATTGATTTCTTCTCTAAATCACTATAAAATCTTTTCACATCTTTCTGTCATTTTCCTTTTTCTTCATCATTCTTTATAGGGAAAATGACAAAAAAATTACATTTGAAATAGGGAAATCCAAAAAGCTGCTGCAAACTTGATAAAGGACAAATAGGCAACAATTTGGATTTTTGCTTTCTATGAGAAATGACGAAAATTCCCTTAGTTTAACAACTATGTTTGTATTTTCTCTCACCTCCCTTCTGCGCTCATTGTTTCAAGCTTAAACAGAATGACACAGGGAGCGTTTGCCTCTTCTTCTCTCTGGCATCCACAAGTGGTTTTCGTGTGACCTTGTCTGTCGTTCACTAGTTTCTCACCATTCGTTGGTTTGCCATTGAAGGTTGCTGGAATCTTTATTGCTATGAAACTTTCTCGGTCGTTTCTCCCACCTGAACTTATGCCTCTGATGTTATTTTTTCGTTCGTTAACAACTATGAATATGGTATTGACAACTATAACATTAGTAATGACAACACATAACAATGCATTCGAATGAACTTAAAAATGCATTCGAATGAAAACCTCATTATCAACATATTCGAATGAAGCTTGAAGATGAGCATTAAAATCTTTAAGAAGTTATTCGAATAAACTTCAAAATGCATTCGAATGTACTTCCTCTGAGTTATGTATTGACAACTGTTCATTAGTCATTGACAACGCTATATATGTTATAGATAAATTTACGCAACCTATTGACAACACCTAAACTTATGCCCCTGATGTTATTATTCCGTTCGTTAACAACTATGAATATAGTATTGATAACTATAACATCAGTAATGACAATACATAACTCATTCGAATAAAGTATATTGTTTTTAACTATGAACACTGATTAATATATATCATTCGAATATAAACTGAGGTATCCAAATGAATTTGTTTCTTTTTACAAATGAATTAGAAGCATTGCATTCGAATGATGTGATAGGTGAACGTTTATAAATTCAAATGAAAGCTAGAATGTTAAGTTTTATAAAAGCATTTGATTATAATATGTGAAATGTTTTCAAAATTGATTTTCCTTTCGGACCAAGTAAGGATTTGATAAAAGAAGAAAAGAAATTGATTTGGTATTGACAACTATGAATAGAGTACTGACAATTCTAACATAAGTAATAGCAACTAATGTTATCATTCTCAGAACATGGACTTCGCGATACCCATGTCCTTCCATTGAGTTACGTATTGACAATGGTTCATTAGGCATTGACAACTTTACGCAAACTATTGACAACTCCTGAACTCATACCCCTGATGTTGTTGTTTCGTTCATTGACAACTACAAATAGGGCATTGACAATTGTAACATCCATAATAACAACTCCTAATAGGGCATTGTCAACTATAACGTAAGTAATGACAACTAACCTTTAAGTATTGTTTTATTGTCATTGCCAACAAAAAGTCCATATTACTTACATACGTATCAACTATATACAGACAACACTAATAAACAGTATTAACAACACTTTCAAGGATATTGACAACTTCACTGATGGCATCGACAACACTTCAGTATTCATGTGACAACAAAAAGTTACAGATTTGCAAAATGAGAAATGAAAATTGTCATTTTACCTTCAATTATTTTTTTTATCATTGCCAACACAAATTTCATATTACTTACATACGTATCAACTATATACAGACAACACTAATAAATAGCATTGACAACACTGTCAAGGATATTGACAACTTCACGGATGGCACTGACAACACTTCAGTATTCATGTGACAGCAAAAAGTTACATATTTGCAAAATGAGAAATGAAAATTGCCATTTCACCTTCAAATATATTTTTTTATCATTGCCAACACAAATTTCATATTACTTACTAGGGGTGAGCATAGACTGGACCAGACCGAGTTAGAATCCAACCCGAGGTCTGGTCCAGTAAAAACCTCGGGCTAAAAAAGGTAGCCCGAGGTCTGGTCCAGTCCAGCCTCAACCCGAGGTCGGGCTGGACTGGACCTGGTCCAGCAAACTACCTGGACCAGTCTAGGTAGTCCAGGACCCCTCTCTCTTATTTTTTTTTTAAATTCTTATACTCCTTTTTTTTGCTACACTTCACAAATAATCTTTACCGCTATCGCTCCCTCACATTGCCTCGGTCGTCTCTCCTTCTTCACCTTCTTCTTCTTCCTCTTCATTGTCACCCTCCACACCACCACCTTCACCCTCTCGCATTCCTCCGCAGATGAAGCAGGAACGAGTTGGAGCAAAAAACGAGCGGCGGTGGCTGGGTTAAGCAGGTTCTGGGCTTTTATCAGAAACTGGTTTTTTTTACTGGAGAGAACGAGCGGCTACCACTGTGCTTAAGCTGGTTCTCCGCGACGGCCATTAAAGTTGGAGCTGAGCCTCCGCTGTGAGTTGGAGAGAGTGAGCAGCGTCGATGGATCTGGGCTTGAGCAGCGTCGATGGATCTGGGCTTGAGCGGCGGCGACCACTGGGTTACGGTGAGCTGAGGCGTGTCGATAGAGATGGGGCTTGAATTGAGGTACGGCGGCGAGGGATTGAGAGACGGAGAAAGAAGGTTTTTGGATTCACTGTAACAATGATTCAGAGAGACGAAGAGGGAAGCTGCTTCTGAAAAAAAATTCTGAAAGGTTGTAAAAAAAAAAATCCGGGTCAGACTGGACCAGACCACTTGGTCTAAGTGCTCGTCCCTAGTCCAGTCCAACCCGAGGAGACCAGTCCGGTCTGGTCCAATTGTTTTTGTCTTCGGGCCAGCAGCTTCTTCATCAGACCGGGTCGGGTCAGACCATACTGGACTACCGGGTTTTTGCTCAGCCCTATTACTTACATACATATCAACTATACACAGATAACACTAATAAACAGTATTGACAACACTGTCACGGATATTGACAACTTCACTGACAACACTTCAATATCCATGTGACAGCAAAAAGTTACATATTTGCAAAATGAGGAATGAAAATCGCCATTTCACCCTCAAGTATTATTTTTTTGTCATTGCCAACACATATTTTATATTACTTACATACGTATCAACTATATACAGACAACACTAATAAACAGTATTGATAACACTGTCAAGGATATTAACAACTTCATGGATGGCACTGACAACACTTCAGCATCTATGTGACAGCAAAAAATTGCAGATTTGCAAAATGGCAGGCGAACATTAATATTTCACCTTGATCTAATGTTTTCTTGTGATTGCCAATAAAACAAAGCAGTAGTGACAGACCTATATATGCCTGTGTAACACAGAAATTCACCTAAAACATTTTGAGCTGTACAACCCTTAAAAACAAAGTTGTATTTTTCCCACACATAGCTACTCAAGTTTAACTTGGGTTTGGAATTTTGCATGTTCATTTTGTGTGTCCAACTTGATGGCATAAGCTACACTGGTACATCTTCTTATTTTGAAACTGGGATTCTTGCCTTTTAGTTCTTGGCCTTCCCGTCTACATGAAAATAACCCATATCCAATGTCATCTTCCGTGTTAACCTGCAAAAAAGTCATCAACATGTTAGTTACCCTCCAATAATTTTTTTCTCACTTTATAGAATGAGCACAACATAGTACTTTCTTCATTGACAACTTCAGTTTATGTTTTGACAACTAGACGTATGCTATTAACTATACATATTACACATCCTTCCTGTTCAACCTTACACATGAACCCACGTACGTTATCACCCCAACAATCTTCCTCCCATTTTCTCTCTACCTTATCTGTCATACCCAAGCCATCCTTACTTACCAGTATTTACTTGATAGAGGCTTTATCAGTAGTATCACGTATCAGGTTTGCATCCTAATGAATGTATCTATCTTTTGGACATAATAATCATAACAAGATTAAATGCCCATCTCAGACAGTACGACATTTGTTAGGATCGGATTTGACCAAGAGGGGGGGTGAATTGGTCTAATAAAAATTTTCGCAAACGTTGAATGCTAAAACAGAGTATGAAAGAAAGCGACACAGAGATTTATCCTGGTTCGGTCCTCTTGACCTACGTCCAGTCCTCAGATCCCTCTGAGCTTTTCTCAATCCACTAATCTCAAAAAGATTACAACCAGACACAAGAAGGACTCTCCCCCTTCTTAACTCAAACTAACCCACAGACACTTTTGCTCGTGTCTAAACCACCTCAAGGTACTCCGACCTTGGTTAACTCTCTCAAAAATAAATGAACAAGAATATTCTCCTTTTATGAGAATTTAATTATGAACACTGAAGCTCTTTAATGAGAGTATGAAAGTAAAGCGTAATAAATTTGATTTCTCGTATGCGCGTTCTCTATCTACCGGTGACTTGAATGAATCTCCTTTTATAGGTGAGGAGTATTAAATGTCCGTTAGAGACATTTAAGTTTCCGTTAGACTCGCCATCGTCGTTCACCTTCCCGCATTGAATGCGTCTGCAAGTTTCTGACAGTAGGTAGAATGAAGATCTGAGAATTTGTCCGTTGAATCTCTTTTGGTTTAGGCAATCTGAACTTCATTCCCTGATAATAAATAAGTCAGATAAGCATTTATGATGGTTGGTGTGATTCAAATAATCGTTACATGAAAAAGGAAAGATTTAGCATTAAAGAAAAGCCGACTGACACGCTGCATAATTGTCAGAAAAACAAAAAATCGAGTTCTGCTTGCTCAAACTCGAGTTATGGATGAAATTTCAAAGAGGGAAATTTCATAACTTTTAATGTAACTCGAGTTTTAATAAGAGTTTTGATAAAACTTGAGTTGTAGAGCTTAAAACTCGGGTTTTGCAAAGATTTTGTTAGCTAAATCAGTTCCTGCTCTTCGAAACTCGGGTTTTCCAACTTGAAACTTCAAGTTATAAGAATTTGAAATCATAACTTTTATTGTAAACTCGAGTTTCCTTGAAAGTTTTGAGTCTCAGGAGTTTCTTGTCTCGAAACTCGAGTTTTGATTCATCAAACTCGAGTTATAGTGAAACTCTGAACGAAACTTCAAGTTTTGAAAGAAGTTTTGGAAGTTCAGAAATTTTTCATAGCTCGAAACTCGAGTTCCATTCCCCCAAACTCGAGTTCTACGAAAACTTTTGCTGAAACTTTGAGTTGTAAAGATAGTTTCGTTTCTCTCTCTTCGAAACTCGATTTTTGATTATTGAAACTCGAGTTTTCCCAAAACTTTCATTGAAACTTCAAGTTTTGGAATCGAGTTTTGTTTCTCAAATAGCCTTCATAAACCGAAACTCGAGTTCTATAAATGAAACTCGAGTTTTACCAAAACTTTCAGTGAAAACTTCAAGTTTTGAAAGCGAGTTTTGGTTTTTCAAATATCTTCAGAACACGAAACTCGAGTTCTAGAAAACGAAACTCGAGTTTCACCAAAACTTCCAATACAACTTGAGTTTTCTCTTAGAGTTCTGTTTTCTAAAATATTTTCTACACTCAAAACTTGAGTTTTAAAATACGAAACTCGAGTTCTAGGAAAACTTTTATTCCAACTCGAGTTTTTCTGAGAGTTTTGCATTTCTAAAGCTTTATCAAAACCAGAAACTCGAGTTTTGATTTCCAGAACTCGAGTTTTGATAGAACTTGAATCAAAACTTGAGTTCTCTTGAGAGTTTGAAATTCTGAAAGCATTTTTAAACATTATAACTCGAGTTCTAAGACTTATAACTCGAGTTCTCTTAATGATTTCATTAAAACTTCGAAGATTATCAAAACCTTTCTGAAAACAAACAATTCAATCATAATTTCAAAAACATATTTGTCATCATCAAAACACTACTTCAACAACATTTTCCTATTGCAAAATCTTGGTTACTTCAATCCCTTTCATCATTTACCTATTCTCAATCTAAGCCCTATCAAACACCACCCCCACCCTTATGCAACTCACGCCTCACAATGCACACACCAAAAAAATAAAAGTCGATACACCAAGATGAAGTCCATTCATCTTACGTAAGTTCTAATGCTCACCCCGTCTTTACCTTCAAACCCACTTACCCACAATTAAACTCAATAAAAATTAACTACGGCAACTGCACGGTGATGGTTAGAGGGGTAGGAGAAGAGTTTGTGTGTGAAAAATGATTTCAACTTACCTCCTCTTTCAGCTTTCAAGCTCCAGTGAAGTACGCAGGAAGCTTCGTCACTCTCTCTTCAAACCATATTGCTTCATGTCTGTCTCACGTTGCTTTTGATCTTTTATTGCTTAAAGGGGCATTTTCAACCAACGCACATTGGGACGAGTGGTATGGGGCTCGGCTCCCTTAACCAGAGGTCTCGATTTCGAGCCCTGGGAATGGAGAAAATGTGTGTTGGGAGGGGCTACCGCCGAAAGGTCTCACCACACCTCGCACCGGAATAGTCAGTTGCCGAAGGCGCTGGATACCGGGGAGTCAATGACCCAAAAAAAAAGGGGGCATTTTCATCATTTCTCATCAAAAGCAAAAACCCAAATTGCTGCTGGGCAGCAATTTATCCTTTTGAAAATTTAGGGTAGCTTTTTGAGTTTCTTTAATTCACTTATCATTTTTTTATCATTTTCCCATATTTCATTTTCCCTTTTTTTTGTATCACTATACCGAAAGATGGAGGCGTCTCTTGCTTTGAGGGAAAGAAGTAAGAGAAATTGGTGGGATCAGGGCAAGGCCTATGGGACTAGGTGGCAGGGCTAGCCTCCCACCTTCCTCATTAGAAAAAAGGATTTTTAAAAAGGTTGAACGAACGAGTTGTCTATGTGAAATTAAAATCATTCTTACGGAGAATGATTTCAACTGCAGTATTTTGACTTTTAATTCCCACACCGTAATAACTTGGTAATTTCTTGTACTGGGTGCAGCATTTGGCTCCAAAAAAAAAAACCGCTAGCAGTAGTATACGTAATTTTAAATTTTATTGGAGAATGAATGCCATATATGAGAGGGCATTGCAAATTAAGAAGCAATTAATTAATTAATTAATTAACTAATTGGGGCATTGGCATTCACAAAGATGATTGACGCAGGCAGGACAACCTATATCAATGCCACATATATCCCGAATGATACAATCTGAAGTGTAATTTCACTGAGCACCCGCTACTGCATCTATCGCTTCTTTCTCCTTCACATTCTTCACAAGTGCTTTTCTTGATGATCCCCATACTGCATCAATTAATTAGTTCTTCAATATAATTTCATCATCACCACTAATTAATATATATATATATATCTAGGATACTAATCATAATAATAATAAATATACTCATAATATGTATATGAAATATTATAATCTTAGTGGGAGCTAGGAGGAGTTTGTTCTAGTTTCTGTAAGAAAAGCAGAAGAGGTAACATCCAATTTTTCATATCGCTTGTTCTGCTTGGTTGATTTTATAAAATATAATATATCCCTTTACTAAACATGTGATTGTTTTTTTTTCTTTTTTTCTTATTCTTACTTGCTCGAATAGGTGTTGTCATTAGACATTATCTCCTTTTTGGTACGTACCAAATTCTTATATTGCAGGCGAGAATGAATCCTATGCTTTTAATTGATGACATAAGTTTATAAATAGACTTGAAGGGTTATATATGAACCTGGAGACATATAATCTCTTCAATCTATCTATAGGTCACCATTTTAAATAAGCCTTTTGAAGGTTCAGATTTGAGTTTAAAAAAGTCTATATACAGACTCAAGCCTGTGCTCAAGTTTAATATCTTTGTTGCAGACTTATTTAGCAAAAATCTAACCTATTTCTATGCCTCCAAAAGCAGGATATTACGAAACCATAAATGAAGGTTAAAAAAAAATGAAACCATAAAAAATTGAGATTGAATAAATAAATAAAACTGATATGAACATGAAATCTGTGTGTGTTAATGAGAGAAATATCAATATATATATGTGTGTGGACGTTACCAACTGTTACCAGCAACAGGAAAACAAAGCAGGTTAAAGTGATGAGTGAAGCTTTCGCCATTGAAACTGAGCTTCTCATGTACTAAGGATTTCAAGGACTTGCGGAGAAGATGGCTTAGGCTTAATTTATACAACAACTAAGCTGACACAATAATACTATTTTCCTATTCTTTAAGAAAGTGTTTTGGGGAGTGTGTTTTTTTTTACCAAATATTGCGGGTTTAATTTGGTGATTTTTTTTTTATTGGTTGATATTTATGACCATAAGAATTCATTTTTACTTTTTTCTTTAAGTGAAGAATTCATTTTTACTAATTATGATTATTTGCTTGCCGTCCGAAAAAGGATGGCCCATATACAGTAGTTTACAAAACTTAAGGAAGATTGAATCCATTTGTTTTATAATTAATCGTACACGTTGATTTTATTTTTTTTTTATACGTTGATTTTATTTTAAAACAAAAGTTAACATTCACGTGTAGGGCTGGCCCAACCCACCAAGGTGTGGGTTGTTTCTACCCTACTGGTCGTGGCCCTAGCCCGCTTTTTAAAATGTATACATATACATGTTTGTGTGTGTGTATTTGTTTTATTTTATAGGCGAATAAAATACTTCTTTCACATTTTTTCTCAAAATATTTTTTATTAAGAACAAGTAACGTCAAACACTTTTTTTATATTAAACAACACTTAATACATTTAAGAGAAGAGGGGTATTAAAATATTTTATCGCTTCATGTTAATCATTTGTATGGTTATATATATTAAAACTACAACAGAAAATTAATTCTCTTATATATTATTAAATTATAAGGAGATATAGAAAGATAGAATTATTTTTATTTTATTTTTTGGGTTAGAGCAAAAAAAACAGTGTTGGATGGGGAGGAATTTGTTGGTTGATATGCAACATTAATTTTAAAGAAAAAACAAAAATAAATCAAGTAGGTTGGAAGGTTTTGGTTGGCATCTTGCAAATCCACCAAGCGGTTGTAGTTGGTCAACCCTCAATTCATGAGCCAACCTATATTCTCAACCCTACTTACTCAATTCAAAAGATGTTTTGTAATTGCTAACAATTAGAGAAGTAAATAGACGTGAAGATCTTAGTAGGAATATCCCTTTTTAACAGAGATACAAGCATCTTTCTATTAGAGCAATTATGTTCAATGCACTGTTGAACATCAAATATGAGCATATTTTTTAACATATATTTAAATATTAATTCATCATTTTACGAAATATTAACCCTTCAACTAAATATAGCACTCAACACTTTGATATATGGTGCACGAAGCAATTTGATATATTTTTTTTTCACTGTCTCCAACACCCTGTAATCTTCTTTGTAGTGCACTCATCACCCAAAACCATAAATAAAATTGAGGTTGCATATGTAACTGAAAAATAATATCAGGAGTTGTATACACTATAAATGTGTTGGATGTTAGTTTACCCTTATTTTATATCCAAGATTGAAAATTGACGGAAATCAAAGTTGAAATTTATCTTTTCCAAAATTGAAAAGAAAATATAAATTCAGTATAATATTTGAAAAAAGGAATACCTGATTGCAAAATCCACTCAGTCTTATTAAAGCCTTGCGCTAATAACTTCTTATAAATTTAAGAGAAAGAAGATAGAGGAAGAGAAAAAAGTAGGGAGCAATAAAAAATAGCTCTTATTTATTATCTCTAAAATGTATATGTGGTGCCTTATATTTATATGTATGAATTTATAGTATTAGATCAATATCAAATATTACATGAAATAATAAGGGATACAAAACATTATTGTAGATAATGGAATATATGGACATTCACATAATAATATTAATAACAACTAGTATATTTTATATGGACAAAGTATAAAGGAAAAGCATATTTTTTTAAAAAAAAAAACAAATGTAGCTCTACTTATAAATAAGTGAGTAGTAACCAATAAATGTGATTTACAAGGGGTATTTTAAAGAAATCAACATAAATATTTTACAAACAATTAGTCTAACTAATTTTGTTTAATCTCTATAAATTAATTATCTTATTTAACTCCCATATTTGAGGAGGAAGTACCATCAATATATATTGTTTATGAAATACTTAAAAGTACTTTTATATAAATCAAAACAAAACTACTTTTACATACTTACCTAAAACTCTGTTAAATTACTTAAAATAAGTTAATTCAAATATTTAGATGGCTTTATTTTTTTCCTCTATACATGTTTGCTGGGTCGGTGTCGAAAAGATAGGATGTGATGAATGGGGAAGATGGTTTGCTTCAATTAAATCTCTGGATATTAAAACGGTCCAAACTCCAAACCGTCCACAATTTATTTCAATAAAAAAAAGTCTCATATTATGGGCTTCACCCAATTATGGAGTTTAGCCAATTGGGTTGGGTTTAACAAAAGGTGTGAAATCCCATGTCCATTGAGAAGAGGAACAAACTACATCTTATAAAGGTGTGTATACATTTCCTGTGTAGATGCATTTTCTAGGTGTTTGGTTACCTGCACTCAAGAAAACAAAACCCTACTCTATTTGTAACATGGACAATATCTACGAGGGTCTTTTTCTACCACCAACGGGATGGCTTTAACAAAATAGGTCATTTTATGTTAAGGGAGAATCAAAGTTTGAATCCCTATTCCCTACTGAAATACATTACCTTGAACAATATTAACCCAATAAGAGTTGATACATGTATTTAAAAAAATTTCTTCTTGTACCATTAAAAGTTGAGTCTAGTGCAAGAAACTAGTCATTAACAACATAACGAATCAAACTTCCTTGACTCAAGAGAGTGCTTACATTTAGTAATTGACAATACATATGAGAGAATTGCTTACAATAGAAGAATATATCTATCTATAAAAAAAAAACTTTGCTTTTTTATTGATATTACCTCTTGTATCTAATATAAGAGTCGATTAATTTTTTCTGAAAGAATTAAGGAAACTAATTAACTTATATATTTATCATTTTCTCCAAACTAATTTGTTTGACTTATAAACTGATCTCAGTGTGAATAATATAATAATATATATAAATAAATATTTTAAAATATGTATTATAATTGACTCATTTATTTAGTTTTTTATTATAAAAAAATCATATGGTGCTTATATTATCAGAGCTAGTATGTCTTTTTATTTCCTCTTGCCTCACAAGTGATGCAGAACTTATATATGGATGCTTGAATAAAATATAATAATATGATATGAGTGCTATTGTTTATGCTATGAATTTTAGATGAAATGAGTCCATATGGCTCGTCAAGGGCACGCCTAAAGATTCACATGACATTTATAAAAATATTTACAGAATTTTCTTCCATAAAATTCTCATATTAGTTGTAATATTTGAATTTAAAATTTTATAAATCATGAGTTAACTTCCTTAGATAGATCAACGAACCAATCAATTCACCGCAAAATTAAAGAAGGTTCATGTTGATAACTTTTCATTCGATAAACAAATGAAAATGTCTCCATCACGCAGTAATGAGGCGTTAGGTGGCCATTGTCGCATCCAAGTATTTCCAACATACTATAAATGCTTCTTCAATCAAATATCAATTGGTTGAAAAAATCGGTAATTATAAAATTCATAAATTGTCTCATCAAGTTATAAATGATGTATTGTTGGTCAAAAACCAGTTATGGATGATGTAACTTTTTTTTTT
>QFDD01000508.1:0-46198 GCA_006871305.1 Vachellia collinsii
GTGAGTAGAAATGGATCCCAATCAATGATTAGGAGTGGGAGAACTTCAAGAACCCTTGAAGAACCCTAGAAGACGAAAAGGGAAAAGTTTTCACGAGTGTTGGCGGCTGGCATTCTGAATATCCCCTCCAAAAATCGCAATCTGAGGTATATAACCTGATTTAGTCTCAGATGTATTTAAGTCGCGACATACTTTCATTCAAGTCGCGACCTATTAGTCATTTAAGTCGCGACGTAATAGTTATAAGTCGCGACCTATTAGTCATTTAAGTCACGACGTAATAGTTATAAGTCGCGACCTGAAAGCCAAAACGCGCAGCTTCATTTAGTTGGCCATTTCACAACTTTTCCTCAAAGTTGAGCCCTCTTTAGGCATTTTCCTCTTGACTCCTTGACCTGAAAAAAATCATTTTAGGCTCTTGTAAAATCTAATCCCAACTCATTTATGAGGATTAATTAAAATAATGCACAATTAGATATTTTTACATTAACAAACAATGCCTAATGAGAAATAAAATCCATAAATGCATACTACTACGATTCACATCAAAACATGCATTTTAAACCTGTTAATTCCTATAAAATCATGCAATCAGACATGAATTACAGTAGTAAAACTTGGTCAGATCAATGCCCCATTTCATGCCAAGCCAAATAAAAGAGAAATAGAGGCGATGGAGAAGAGGAAGCACAACAAGAAGAGGATTTCAAGCAAAAATCAAGTATACGATAGTAAATTCTCTAACTTTTGCATTTACATTGCATATGCTTGTTGTGTGTGTTGCATGGCCATGATTGATGGGGATTGTAGCCCTATGACATGTAATTCCTTACTTGTGCATGGTTGTAGCTATGCAAAACCTGATGTGCCTTGGCCTTGTGCAATATATGCTAATATGAGAAAGTAAGGTTTTTGCAAGTTTTCATGGCATGTTAAAATTCCATTCCAATAATCATGCATGTTAATGTGATAGTTAGAATTAATTTCTAATGGGATTTCTTTGAAATCTCATTCTTCCCAATGATAACCAATAGGAACAAGCTCAAGAAGCAAGGTCAAAAGGTGCAAGAGTGAAAGGTGGGTGGATTCCAATGCTAACGGAAAGGTTGCACATGTTGTGCATGCTATTGTGTATATGTGCTATTTTGGGATAAATGTATAATAATGTACTATTTGTGGCAATTTGGTATCAAGTAAAGTAAAAATATTCCAAGCATGTTGAATGCATGTGTGAGGGTGTGAAATGCATGAATAGAAGAGAATTGAGCATGCAAAACCATCAAATAGGCTACAACACCCTTATTATGCCACAAATGGACCAAAAATAATCAAATGAGCTCCAAATTCCATGAAACTTTCTAGTCACGTAGTTCATGCTATAAGCTTTAAAATGAGATATAGTTTTCTATTTTTGGATATGTATACAGAAAGTTGTGCATTTTGCAAGTTCAGCCAAAAACCAGAAAAACTGATCATAGCAAAGTTCGCCCCGGGGAAGATCAGAGTTCCCTCAACAAAAGTGCTTAGAGAGGTCAGTCTCGAGGAAGTGAACTCAAACGTTTGGCGTAGCAAAGTACACCCAAGAGCAGTTTTCATGAGGTCAAATGAGTTGGTTGTGGTGAAGTGTAAAGTTGGCTGTAGTGAGGTCCTGTTTCGAGGGACAAATCAATAGTGAAATTCCACATGGTTTGAGAGGATATTTGAGCTTTAACTTGCACAAATGAGTATTTTTCCCCATAAGGAATTGAATAAGATTTCATTAGAGACTTAAACCACTTGTTTGGGATTTTTCTAGAATTAGTTGTTAAATTTTCAAAGTTGTCCAAAATTTTTAAGCTACCAAGTGAATAGTGGCTATTTTGAGAATTTTTTGAAGGTCACTTAGTTAACTGATTCTAGCTCATTTAATAGCTTCAAGTGAGTAATTTAAGATCTCTAATGAGTAATGAAGCTATAGAAGAGAGGTGTTACAATCTTCACCTTACACTCACATTTTTAGTGAAATTGAAGTCATATGTTTGAAATAAGGTGAGGCCAAAGGGTTCAATAGCAGAAGGTTATATTGGGGATGAAGTCCTCAATTTATGTTCACAGTACTTAGATGACATTAAGACATCTTTCTACCATTGTCCCCATGTTGTTGATTGCCTTAATCTGGTCCATTAGCATCAGCAAGTTTATTTCCTTCTATTGGGAAACCAGTTGGAGGATATCAATACTTCAATCATACTCCTACTGAGACGCACATAGACATATCTTAATCAATGGTGTCAAGTTGATCCTTTCATTTAGTGAGTATTAGCAACACTGAACTTATAACTTCAAATTATATTTATCTACTCATCTTACTCATTGATTAAGTAATCAATACAAGGCATTTCAAAGTTATGTTAAGCGTCAATTACGTAGTCAAATACAAACATCCGTTGAAGTTGATAAAAAGGTCCACAAAGAATTTCTAAGTTGGTTTGCACAATAAATACGCAATAACCACAACTCTTATCCACTTGATTTGAGAAGTTTTGCAATTGGACTGCTTCATTATGAAAAAAGATTTACAGCATATAACATCACAAGTTCAAGTTCTCCATAGTTGCATGTGATTAATGCTCTCTAACACAAAATTCAAGGGTTTTTGGGACCTTTGGTACAAGAAGTTATGCGACCAATAGTGATGGAAACATGAGTTTTGGAGGTGTCACCTACCATGAAAACTTGGCTGATATCATCCAACTAAATACTGTCATTCTATTTGAGTGTTCATGGGCAAATATGACAAATTCTTAGGGAATCACTACAAATGAGCTAGGAATCACTTCTATAAATTTCTCTAGACTCATTCACATCAATGAATCTATAGATGACAAGCCATATATTCTTGCATTAGAGTCACACTAAGTTTATTATGTGTAGGATGAGAAACATAAAGATTGGAGTATGGTTGTCAATCTTAAGCCCGATATGTTTATGACATGGGTGATGGTGATGAACAAATCACCTATGAGGTAGAGCCATTTCATCCAACTAATTTTAAAAACTTTTCCCCCAATGGAGATGATAATATACCCCTTATTAGGATGGATGATGATGAATAAATACTTCATGTATATAATGTATTTGAATATCATAAAAATTCATAAATGTAATATGTGTCCATCAGAGAACATTAGTATTTTTTTAAAATGTATTTCTAAGAAACTAGCAAAAAAAATTTTTTTTTAAAAGATCCTAAACACTAGTTAGTAGTGGTTCCTAACCACTACAAATTCAAATAAACCACTGTTACACATAACCACTGCAATCACCTTCACCTAAATTGCTACTAATTCCCAACAGACTTCTTATAAATTCACTCCCTCCCCTCATTCCGTTTTTTCTCCTCGCTCTCTTCACTCTTTCTTCCTTCTTTATTCTCTCAAATCATCATGATAAACACTTATTCTTCACATTTGGTAATTATCTTATCATCTTTTTTTATATCAATTGATTTTTCTTATATACTAACATCATTATTTTCTCATTTCACATTCTTTACATATATCATCTTCATCCTAATTTATGACATCTACTATTTAATGAGGTATAAAGGGTAAAAATGACCATATACTTTTCTCAAATGTAAATCGGGCACCAAATACTCGAGAATGAGTGATGATCGCGATGGCCTTACACTAATAGAAGATAACCAGGTATTATAACAAGAACATACGAGCCAGAATTTTTTGAGTGGGGGATCGGGTTCTTATGAAGGTCTTCTAGAACACCTAGAATCCCCGTGATGGAAAGCTTGGACCAATGAACTGTTAGAATTGGATTTGACCAAGAAGGGAGGTGAATTGGTAACCTTTAAAATTTGTAATCACAATGGAAAAACATAGACAAAGTAAAGATGAGGATGACAGAGGAAAATTGACACAAATATTTATACTGGTTCGGTCCTCCTGACCTATGTCTAGTCCTTAGATCACTTTTGAGCTTTTCAAAGTCACTATATAAAATCTTAGGCTCTCAAAGCCTTTACAGTATGATGTCAAACTGGATTCCCAAAAATAGAGTCTCACACTCTCCTTTTTCTTTCTAATCACAATGCCCTACTCAAGATCACCTAATCTTGAGTTTATCTCAGAAACAATAACTTTGTATAGTTGAAGGGAATTCTCTCACAAGAGTTGAAATCTAATAACTGAAGTTTAAATATGAGAGATAGTATGACAGAGTGATTTGACCAAGTTTTACTACAGTAATTCATGTCTGATTGCATGACTTTAGAGGAATTAACTGGTTTAAAATGCATGTTTTGATATGAATTGTAGTAATATGTTTTTATGGACTTTAATTCTCATTAAGCAATTT
This sequence comes from Vachellia collinsii, assembly GCA_006871305.1. NCBI lineage: Eukaryota > Viridiplantae > Streptophyta > Magnoliopsida > Fabales > Fabaceae > Vachellia > Vachellia collinsii. The sequence continues at coordinate 4,354 of QFDD01000508.1, forward strand.
TTGTAAGGATAAAATATACAACTGTGCATTATTATAATTAATTCTCATTGATGAAGTTGGGATTAGATTTTACAAAAGCTTAGAATGATTTTTTCAGGCCAAGGAGTCAAGAGGAAAATGTCTAAAGGGGACTCAGCGTTGAAGAAATTGCAGTGAAATGGCCAACTAATTGAAGCTGTGCGTTTTGGCTTCCAGGTCGTGACTTGGACGAGAGTAAGTCACGATGTAAGTGCTTCTGAAACAGAATCAGGCTATATACCTCGGATTGCGATTTTTGGAAAAGAAAAATCGTATGCTAGCCACCACCTCTCGTTAGAACCTTTCCATTCTCGTCTCCTAGGGTTCTTCAAGGGTTCTTGAAGTTCCTCCCCCCCCTAATCATTGATTGGGATCCATTTGTACACAGTACTCCACCACTTTTCTGCTTCATCTACCATCCTCCTTCATTATCCATGGCTTTGGCCAAGTTTTGAAGAATTGCAGCAGCGTTTCCAGAGACCATGAGAGGCTAGAACACATTGCCTTGAGGAGTTTGATGAAAGCTTGAGCTTGGGGTTTCATTTGGGGAGTTTCACTTCATCTTTTCCACTGTGTTTATTTTATTGCATTTGTTCTTAGTTAGAACTTCTGAACCTTATCGTGGATTGGATCATGAGATTTGTTTGTGGTATTTGTTTTGTAAAGAACATCCTTCATTGAGTCTTATGAATTTGGTTGGGTTCAATCCAAGTTTGGTGTTGATTAAATATGATATACTGCTAACACAATAGGTTGTTGTGTTTGAGTTATGGATACCATTTTAACAATCTCAACCAAGAGCTAATTTGAGGTTGATTGAAGTTGTTGTGAGCTTTTGGGTTAAGAGTCACATTAACACACTACTCTCACCTAAGTTTGGAAGGTTTTCTAAACTAATAAAGATTTGATTTTCAAAGTAAGTTTCCCCATAATTTTAGAAGTGATGAAGGCTTAATCAATACTCCAAAGGGCAATTCCATTATTGAGTTTTCAATCTACTCATTTTATTGTTCCTGTAATCTCTAGTTTTCTATAAACCGAAAAATCCAAAAACAGAACTTGGTTTTATCTCCTGCAATTTCATTCAGCATGCAACCCCCAATTTTTATCTTCCCATACGGTTTTGTTGCTTAAATTACATGGAATCATTTAGGCTCCTCGAAGTGAACACGACCCGGATTGCACCACTATAGTGCATTTCCATCCGGAAATTACACAATTTTTGAGAGCCCATAACGACTAAGGCGTCATCACAGAGAGAGAATTAATGAATAATCAATGCAAGCTCATAAGTAGTTGATATGCATTTTCCAATCTTGAATGCTCTTCTATTTATAGTTGGACAGTAATAAATGTCCGTTAGAGAGAGCTTCATTTTCGTTACACTCAGCTTCATTGTTCAACGTTGTTTAACATACATTTACATCACTTAACTCATAATTGCCATAAAATAGCAAATGGTCATACATTCATCCAAAATGCACATATACACAATAACATGTACAACATTTGCAACCTTTCCTTCTTCATGGAAGCCCCTTTTTACTTACTGTTGAGCCTCCTTACCCTTACTTCTTGACCTTGTGCCTGATTTCAAAGAAATCCCCATACCAAGTATCTCTAACTAACTTATCAACATGCATGATTATTTAAATGTAAACTAGCATGCCATAGAACTATTGACAAAACCTCACTCTAAACAACATATTTGCACAAGGCCAAGGCATCATTGCAAGCTACAACCATGCACATTGACAAGCATGGATTTACATGTCATATGGTTACAACCATACATCAAACATGGCAAAGCAACACAAACAATAATCAAATGCAATGTAAATGTAAAAGTTAGAGTTTATGCTACCTGATATGCTTTCCTTTCCACTTGACATTAAAGGCTTCCACTTACACCTTGAACAACTTCTTGGCACTTTAACACTCCTACACAAGTCATAGCGCATTTGGCATCAATACTAGGCCATTTCTCATGCATTATAGCACTTGACAACTTATAAAACTCTTTCTTGGCAACTTAGCCTTCAACTTTGCCAATTGTGTTTTAATGCTTCTAAAATTGTGCTCTTACTTTTACCCTACACAATTTTGCCTTCTAAATCTATTGGAAGCATCAAAATACACAAAATCACACTTCTTTCCCCTTGAACCTCAACTAGACGAAATGTACTGAAAAGTTGGAGGAAAATGAGATTTTGCAATATCTTTTTACATACACATGCATAATTCCATTCCTATATCAATTCCCCTCATAAAACAACTTAAAAAATTCCTTCTCATGCTTCTTCAAATTCTTCTTGCAGTCATGGGGAAGGGTTTTGTGCCAAAAATCCATAACAACTTCAAATCAACTCAAACTTGTCATCAACATGTCGCAAATCAAGCTTAGAGTTGATTTAAAGCATCTAACTCTTCCAAGTCTTACTCTTCCTTACTTTCTCTCACAAGCCCTCTTTCAAGACCACCTCTTGATCTCTTTAACCAACCATTTAGACAGAAAACTAAACCGATTAAGAGGAAGATTACAACCCATAACCACATTTTGTAGAAGAAATCAAGCTTAGAACACAACCTTACCTTGATTTGAGCTTGGTTATTTTCTCCTTTCTTCCTCTTGTGTTCTCCATGCCTTCTCTCTCCTTCCTTCTGGTTACAACTCAAAAATGGGATGTTTAGGAGACTTAGAGAGCTTTAAAATCTGCCCACATGTGTTAAAAGAAGTGGTGAGGGAAACTTTACACTAATAAAATCTACTACTTCAGTGCATATCCGCTCTTATTTTTCCCTCTTGGAGCAGAAAATGACATGTAGTAGCTTCTACTTCTCATATCTTTACTTTTCTAAATATAAATTCTTTATCTAATTTCCGTCTACTGAAAATGTTGTTATTGAATTTCCTAATCACTAAGCCAGTGTGGGGTCCTTAAAAATTCCCATAATTCAATAGCTCATTAATGTTCTTAGCCCCAAGCTCATTCTGGAAATATTCTTCATTAATTTTCTTCCGATAATTCAAATTTGCTGATTTTTTATTTTTGTACTGCCATTCCTGTAGATTTGATAGAACCCAATATTTACATGGTTTTCTTGAGTGTTTTATGGTGTTTTGTAACACCTTTACCCTTATTTTGCATGCATTTATACCATTATTGATTATATTGATTCATGCATTGCATTGTACTTAGTTAAGGGTAAAAATGGGTCATTTATCTCAGCCAAACTGTGAATGCCTTGAACTTTAATTCATTTAACTTCTACAAAGATCTTTACCTTTATTTGTAGGCATTTGGAGGAGATTTGAAGACCCAAAATGAAGTATAGAAGGAGCCACAAGTTCATCAAGAGCTAATAATAATCATAGGAGCCCTCTGCCACTATTATGTCGCGACTTTTATGTATTTCCAGAACATGTCCCAACGCAGTTACCTTATGTCGCGACATAAATGTCTCCAGGTCGCGACATAAACATCTCCAGGTCGTGACATAAATGTCTCCATGTCGCGACATAAATGTCTCCATGTCGCGACATAAGTGCTTATTGCTGACTCATCTGCTACATATATATAGGAGGCAAGCACCATGAACAACAAAGCTCCCACTCTGCAGATTTGCAGAGGAGAGTCTCCAGCACTGCTTTCTCTCAACTCCAACTTCCCCATCCATTTCCTCTTCCATTTTCTTCATTTCTCAACCATTTTCTGCACCTCCAGTCCATTCAAACCAGTTTCACTACCTTCTCCATATTTTCCTCTTCCTTTTAGTTTCTCTCATGGCAGAACATATATGTAGTGATAGCTGCGTTTTGGAAGCAATGAGAGGCTAAATCCTTAGTCTCTTGGTGATGGGAAGCAAGGCTTGAGCTCATGAACTCATTAGGGAAGTTTTTCTTAGTCTTAATCTATGTTTTAGCTTGCATTGGTTATTTCTAGGTTTAGGAATTTCCACTGTCATGTAAACCTTTATCACAGATTTGTGATTTTGTGATTGGACTATGTATTTGAATTGAATGATGTGTTTATGCTAAATTACATATATGCATTGCAGTTGTGATTAATCCATTATGTTCAACTAATTGTCAATGATTGTTGATAGTTAATGTGTGTGTTTGGATTCTTTGGTTGTTGATTGACAATCATTGGAGCATTTGCATCATCCATTCAATTGCACTCTAAGTGGTTTCAAACAATGTTTTAAGAGGTGGTAATTAACTTGGATCCAAGTGAGTTTACATTAATTAAAGCATTGGACCTAAGTGATTGCTTGGGGTTTTTATCTAGACTTAGAGAGTTATCAACTTCCATATCATTTTGAGAGCGATGACAGCCAAGTTCTACTCACCATGGGCCTATCTCTTCATATCTGCAATTTAATTCAACCATTCCATTGTTAAACCAAAATACCAAAAATATTTGCTTCTTGCATTGTTTTGTTATTGCACTATTGTTTTCATAAACCAAAACCCCCTTTTCATACCCAAGTTCAACAATGTTTTTAATAACCAAATTAGACTAGGATAATCAATAAACCGCTCCTCGAGAAGAACGATTGGTTGCCCACTATACTACATTCTTTTGTGCAATCATTTTGTATCGAACCGGAAGGCGACAGAACCGGGTCCGATCAAGATTGTTTCTAACTTTCTTTTGAAAATAATTTTATAAATTAGGACATTTCATGAGCCATATATTATTATTTATCCACTTTAACATTACATTTCTACATTTCTGAGGCTTCTGGAAAATTTAAATAATAATATATGGCTAAAACCTCATTAAATAGCAAAGGGTATTTTTTTCATTTTAACCTCAACTGGGCCTAAATTACTGATCAATGGATTTTTCTCTACCTTTCTGTGCTTGGGATCTTTTTTTGGTACTTTGGTCAAAATTACCAAAATGTCCTTCATCTTTGCCAAAATGACCATCGTGTCCTTAACTTTTCAAAATGATCATTTTGCCCTTACATGTTCTATTTTTGCAAAATGGCACTCTGTACATCTCTTTCTACTACTATTCCCTCTCTGAACCCTTTATCTCTCGGTAGCCCTTAGTTTAGTCTTTACTTTGGTTACAGAAAAATGAGAATGTTACTGAGGGCACGATCGGCTAACATGGCCATTACTTTGTCGCATGCATAACTTGGTATTTTTCAACTAATATTTTAGGATTCGAACTATTGCCTTGGGGCACACACTCAAGAGACGCTACAACCCATGACAAGGGCAAGATGTTACTATCTGACGGCTAGATAAGACACCAGCAGCTCTGCAGAAAGGTCAGGCTAAGCACTATAACATGCCAAGACACCTTCATGCACATAAGACAATCGACACGACCTTCCTAGTTAAACAAGCTCTCACACCATTCAACATGTTTTGAGAAAAAGGTTGTAGCACCTCATTATGCAAGCAAGCTTAGACGTCCCTCTCACATGGTGGGGGCAGGACAACCCTGTCTCACCTCCTTACGATTGGCTTAAATAGCCTACTATGTATAAACAAGGTCCTAGACCAAAGTTAACAAAATCCTTCTTTAAGTTGCTTTATATTTTATGCCTTGGAGCATGTTTGGGTAACGTCCTTGAAGTGCCTTTAGAGCCTAAACCAAGGTTTTGAATAAGCTCTTGCCAAACATACACTTTCTGGTGGAAAAATGCCTACCAAACCATGGTTCTAGCCAAACGCTGATAGGATCAGCTTTTTCCTCTTTCCACTTCTGCATTCCATGCCTACCCCTCCTTTCCACACTTTCTCTTAGCCTCTCTCAGTACTACCTACTCCCTCTTCTCACATGTCAACCCAAAATCCCCCTTCTCTCACATGTGAATGTTGGCATACAGAATACACACATCACAACAACAATAACAACATGATAATAATAACAATAATAATAATACACAACATAATAAAAAAAGTAAAAAACACACAACATAATAATAAAAATAATAATAACAAACACAATGAAAAATGCAAATAAATAATTAACAAAGGTATTAGATACATATTTTACAAGGTAAAAAATATATGTAGTTCTTATTTTACATATTTTAAGTAAATACAAATAGTTTTTTTAAAATTATTTAATATAAAATTTATTCTCATTTTTATTATGACATGATATTTTGAGTTTACATATGCATAAATGCTATACTTTCAAAAAAAAATCAATGTCATTTTTGTTATAAAATGAAAAAAATAATTTAATACATTATCTATGCCCTTTTTGGTCATTTCACATCCTAGAAGCTATTTTGATATCAACTATCTAAACATATTCATTTTTTTTACAATCACTTTTTTCCTAAAAGCTATTTTATTCTCAAAAGCTATTTCACGTAAGTTGAGACAAGCTATTCTCCAAAAGCTTTGCCAAACATGCTCTTAGACACTCTTCTTCGAGTTACAACGTAGACTAATATAAAGTAGCATTACTTAATTAACTCGTTCAACCGACCTCCATTCATGACAAATGTTCCAAGCTCTCCCTTGAAAATGCTAAGCACCCCACAATGCAAGAGTCACTCAAAGACAAATCCTTCGTGCAATAAAATTCAATAAGGGCCACATGGACCCAATAATATCTAAAGCCGTTCGGAGAAACAAATTCAAAGATAAAATTTTGAAAGGTGACAGGTGGCTGTAAAAAAGCCTCGTTGAGGTGAGACCTTCGAGCATAAATCCCTTAGCCTAGGTCATACCAGCATCACCCCCTAAGAACATACACCTTTATCACAAGTTGCTTAACAGTCGCCTCTACCTGCATCATCTCTAGACGCTCCAGCTCGCGCAGCTTGATCGTTGCCTCCTTTGGCCCTACAGAGTCATTATCACCGTCAAACAGACCAGGCTTGAAGTTGCACTCATATATTCTTTCATACTCTTCCATCGCCTGAGCCGGATTCCACCAGGATGCCTTCCCCTGTTGGAACTCCCATAATGCCTACGTCCATGACCTCATGAATTCCTCAGTAACTAAGTTGAGCACCTCATTCACAAGGCCTCATTAGGAAGGTTTGCTCCTCAACCAGTGGTCAGAGCCCATAGGACAAGGCCTTTGCCTTTATCACCTCTATCATCGCTCCCTTGAGAGTAACCTTCTGGGATGACATGGCGGACTAGAGACAGGCGACTTACTATGATAACTTCTCGACTCACTTCTGAAGGCCATACTTAGCATGTTCAGTTTTGACCAATATGGTGCCCGACAAGTTGCAGTAAAAAAAGTACACACCCATAAAAGCCTAGAGTGAGAGACACATGTTAGGCTCAAAGCTATAAACATCAAAAAATGGAAGGACAATGAAAGTATGCTCCATACCTTAATCAGCCACGTAATGGCTTGGTCATGCTTCTATAATAGGGGATAGAGCATGGAGATAGCCTCGGAGGCATCCATCATAATCAACACAATTGTTGGTACCTCCATGATGGTGGACGAGCTCGGCTCATCCTTTAGGAGTTTCCTCCTTTTAGAAGGCTCTAACCTAACTTTGTTATATGGCTCAACCACAACTCTACCCCTTCATACAAGCAGGAGCAACAGGGGAGCGGGGCTTGATGACTTCCCTGTAGAAGGGACATGAGCATTAGCAATGACAAGAGTAACTTTAGGCTTTGGCTTGGTATCAACGAACCGCAGGCGAGACCTAACATCCTTTGAATGTAGGATAGGCATTATTCTAGACTTCATGGTGATTCGGACTGATGATGCAATGAACAATTGTCAAGATAGCAAGCCAGATCAAACGCAATCGAAGTTTTGAGTAAGGAGGTTTACCGTAAGGAACCTCTGAGAGGCAAAGAAGATGTTAGAAGTCTTTGTCAGATAAGGGCATGTCAAGGATGACCTAGATACATGTGTCGCTAAATCCAGTAGGTATCACCCTAGTGAGGGTAGCTACAAACAGAAAAGAAAAGATATTTATCATGAGTAAAATAAGGAAAATGAATGATCTAGACATGAAACTTAAAATTACTCTTGAAGTTCCAGGATGATCGAAGAGGGAGATATGCCTGCTCAAAGATTCAAGCCTAGCCGTTGGATTCTACCCAAGGCAAGCATTCTTGATTGTGACACATCAAGACTAGCAGGGTAACTGCCATCAAGCTTGGCACACATGTAGCTACAGAAAAACTCTTAATCTTCTTGTCTATGAGCTATAAACAGAAAGAGTGGGGGATTATTGTATACCCAAAAAATGACTTTGGACATAGCAGTTTATAGGCCAAGACACATACATGCTTCAACAAGAAGACTAACAGGAAAATGTTGAGGGGACATGTGGAAGCTTCCTAATAGGCTAGATTTACCTTCCATATCCCCTAGATTTCAGACTAGACTGGTTAGATCTATAGATGTAGTGTCTAATCCCTATACTTTTGAAGATGGTTAGACGGGGTGGACATGCGATGGAAAATGGAGAACCCCTATTTAGTTTAGCTTTATCACACATTGGGAACACTTTTCTTCGCATCTTGAAAATTCCTACCAATTTCTCTTGTATTCAGCAATTCCCTTGTCCCTCTCGCACTACAAATCACTTGAATTTCATTGTTCTCCAACTGATTCATCAATATAATTTTTATTAATAATCCTGTGTTAAAGTTAGTAGCCTAAGTTTCTTTTTCTTGTTGTTGGTGACCCAAAATATCTTTTCAATTCATTGTTTTACCAAAATCTGCTCAAGCAACTGGGTTTCAACATAAACTAGGTTGTGTCTCAGTGGTGGCTTCTGAGCTATAGGCCATAAAGATAGGACTACAAGTATGTCAAGACTCAGGCTTAACAAAGATCAATCTTTGTTCTGATTCATAAGAGGGTATACAACTTTTGCCTACTGCTTATGGGGACTTTCACCCTCTTGGGTATGAGATTGAAGAAATAAGATCATTGATTTACCCTTGTTATGACATTGAGATTTTCATTCTCATGGACAGGTCCTACCATGTGTAGATGTTTTGGCCAAAAAGGCTCATGAAGCTAATTCTGAGTTATTGATTCTCTCAAAGCCTCCTTATTTTTGTTTAATGCAAATGTGTTTAGATCTGGATAGTTTAGAGCTAGACCTTTATACTCTAATATTTGATTTCAAGATAGTGTCTTGTTGTATCAATATACCTATTAAAACATTCTTGTTGTATCAATATACCTATTAAAACATTTTCACCAAGCTGATGCACCTTGATGCTTCAAGTAGGCTCTCCTCACATATAACTGTTCACAAGCCCTACTTAAATATCTATGGCTTCCATGTTGAGGTCTTCGGCTTTGTGTATAGTGGCTTATCCAAATGGCTACGTGTACATTCAAAACTTTCTTGGCATCTCATCTCTCTCATCCTCCCTCTATATGCAATTTAAACGTGTTGGCAAAGATGCAGAAGGCTAAATCACAGGCCTAGAAACATCAAAATGGAGAAAATGCCATAACTCCATATTCAAGAGAGAGATCTATTTCTCTTTTCAAAAGTAGTTGATATCTTATATACAATGAAGAGCATGTAAAATGAAGAGAGAAGTTCCATTCAAATTCAAAATTCAAAATCGTAGGTCTATAGGAGTATTTTCCACAAACCTTCTTCCTTTCTTCATCCTCACTACAAAAGGAGGTTCCTTATTTACTGCCTTCTCATATCCGTCAATCTAGGTTTTGAAATGCTTAGTTCTCTCAATGCTGCTACCTCTCTGTCTCTCTCTTTCATCTCCAGCTAATATCTCCAATCTTTATAGGCCTTCGTTTTCTCTCATCTTTCGTTTCATCTCTCTCTTGGCAGCAAATCACTTTGGCTCCCTCCAATATTTATGGTAGGTAGATCTGGTGACCACGACAGGAAGAAGCTACTTGTTTGAAAACCAGTTGATTGTTATTCGTTGGTCATGTAAACTCATGACACGAGTAAGGTTGATATTTGGCCTACATTACTTGGTCCTAGCTTTATATTCTTTAGAAAGTTCCCTCAAAATCCCACTTCGCATGTTCACTGATTATGATGTTGTACTGTCTTTTCTTGATTGGTTTTTTAGTTTTGTTGTAAAGATACTAGAGGTGATGATGTTGGAACAAGTGGATCCACTACTATGCTCTAGTGTGACGATGTATAGTCCACTGTTGTACTTTAGGTAGAAAGAGAGTAGGCTAAGAGGAGGAATAGTGGGGTTTAGAGGAGTGGGACACATGGAGGTGAAGATGGAGAAAGTGATGGGACACCATGTGATGGTGATAAGCTCATCGGAGAGGAAGAAGCAAGAGGCTCCAGAGCACCTTGAAGTAGATGATTACATGGTTAGCTTAGAAAAAACTCAAATGCATAAGATTGCTGACTCACTTGATTATATAATTGATACAGTGCCATTGGGTCACCCTCTCAAGCCTTATCTTTCTCTGCTCAAAGTTGATGGCAAGTTGATCTTAACGGGTGTTATCAACACCCCTCTACAATTCATCAGCCCCATGGTCATGCTTGGTAGGATCTCTCTCTCTCTCTCATGCACCTTCTGCCTTTTTGTTCGCATATGCAAAATTGACAAGTGTTTGGGCCGATGTATAGGGTCTTTTGGATTCAATCAATCCCATCATTAGTAAAATGCAACACAGAGCCTTAGTCCTACTATCATCTTCAAGATTTGCTCCTTTCTTATGATCTCTGAGGTTGGGAGTGGTGAAGCTTAGTGTTATAGCTATGGAAGAAGATGCTCAGCAAAGGGCAAAAAAAGCTATAGATGAAGATAAGGAAGAAGAAGATCTGCCTTCTAATTTTTAAGTCAAACAATTTTTAATAATAATTAATTGTGCAGGGAAGCTATTTTTCATTACTGATAGGGGAAATGGCTTTTGGAAAAATGGGTAAATTTCTTTATCTTATTTTTTTATGCAACATTAATTATAAATATTGGCTTCCATTATGTTTTTATTTTCAACATTGATAAATACCCATATATTACTTTGATATTAATTTTATTTCAATAAGAAGGTAATGATATTAATATTTTTCTTTGGAGGTAGGTTTAAATTTTGATTTTCATACTTACACTGAAATATAATAGTAAATTGAAAAGCATAATACTTTTAGCTTAAACGTTTTTATAGCCAACCTTGTGTGCTCCCACTTACCAACTATATTTATTGGTTTTAACCAAATAGAATTTCTAATTGGTTTATTTTCTTCCTTTTTGACAATTGTAGTCAGTTTGAAATCTACGCGATGTTACACATTATATTGTTAATTATTTACATGCTATGTTGTTCCTGTGACTTAGTTTGAGTACCTAATTATTAACAATATACAAACACAAATGCTCCCTTTTGATAATTCTCTTTTCCAAGCATTATCATATGTTTCGTCTGTGCTTATCTTAAATACCACTTTGACTTGACAATTGTGACAAAAATTGGTGTGCATAAACATATTTTCAAGTTGGACATACAATTATCATTATTGAATTTATCGATTCTTTCTATTGTGGTTTTGTTTTAACTGGCCACAGATTGAGTCTAAGAAAAAGGTGGTGCCTATTTATTCTTTGGATGCTAATTTTTCAAGGCCATTATGGGTTTTTGGTACAAATTCTTTTGAATTTATTCGAAGTGATAAGCAAAGAAACTTTATTGCTTGCAATTATTGGTGATTTCAAGATTTCTACTTTCTTGCCATTTACTTTTAATCTTTTCCTTTTTATGGTTGGTGATAAATGTTAATATTGACATGGTATTCTTACTTAATTTTAGGATATTTGAGAGCTTAATTGCCCTATTTTGTGTTAAATTGAACCCTTTTATCTTTACGGTCACACATTGCATTTACAATAACACAGAAAGGAAAATTGAGTGAATTGTGGCCTCAAGCTGTACATGCTTTTGAGTTCTAGTGCTTTATGCTTTAGCAAGATTCATTTGCTTCTGTTGCAGATGCACAGGGGAGATAATCAAGTGATAGAAGAAGAAACTGAAAAGGATGCAATTCAGGACTGAGAGGACTGCCCCTAGACAATTTGTGTCGTGACTAACTGATCATAGGTCGTGACTTGTGCGCATAACTCCTGGAGCTTTGTCAGCCTCAATAGTCACGACATTTAGCTTATTAGGTCACAACATTTATCTGTTTGAGTCACGACATATTTCAAATAAAGTCACAACATTATCACGTGAAATTGATGCTGTGCGTTTTGAGTTGAGATCAGCAGCTGGATCTAAAAAGGGGGGAACAATCACGAACTGAAGAGGGTATTCTGCACTTTGGAGGGAGAAAATCCAGAAGCAGAGGAGTTCTCTGTACTTCCTTTCCATTCTGAAACCCTATCTCCAATTTTCTACTCATTTTTTACCTCCATTTACCATCTTCCACACTTCTTCTACCTTCCAACCACCTTCTGCTGCACATTTTCTATCTTCATCTTCCTCTTCTGATGGCTGAGCGTAGGAGTGATGATTGTTGTGTTTCTGGAATCATGAGAGGCTAGATCCTTAGCCTCTTGGTCATGGAGAACAAGACTTGAGCCAGAGATTCATTGGGGAGTATTTATAGCCATATCTTGTCTTTGAATGTTGTAGAGATCTTTAGATCTAGAGATTTCTACTGCTATGAACTTCAGTTTGCAGATCTGTAAATTTATAATTTGGCTATGTAGTTGGATTGGTTGTTGTTCATATGTACTAGAGTTAATGAATTTCAGATTGAATTCCTTGTGTTCACTAGATTATCAATGATCATTGGTAATTAGTTGTTCATTAGATTTTTTTGATTGTGATTGCAATCCTTCAAAGGCATGAGCATCGATTACTCTTTCTACATTCTGAGTTGCGCTGAACAATGCTTTAATGAATGTTGTTTGACTTGGATTAAAGCAAATTTGCATTAATTGAACCATTAGACCTAAGTGATAGCTTAGGATTTATTAATTGAACTCAGAAGGATTGATCTCCCATAACTAAACCAAGGCAAGGATAGTTAAGTTTCCATCACTGAGAGTCTACTCACTATACTCCCTTTCAATCCAAATTTTACTGTTAATCTTTGAAAACACCAAAAACATTTTGCCACAAGTTTTGCATTTCATTCTGTAGCTTTAGACTAAATCCCCCTTACTTTGCAAATTCAAGTTCAACGATGTTTTTAATAACCAATTTAGACTAGGATAGCCAATAAACCGCTCCTCGAGAAGAACGATTGGTTGCTCACTATACTACATTACTTTAGGAGTAACCATTTTTGCATTGAACCGGAAGGCAACAAAACCGTGTCAGATCAGTTGGTTTGCAAATGTCATCAATTATAGCTTATTTAAGGTTTTTGGTTGTGTATCTAGGCGATAGGGGAGGTCATATCTTGGAATTATTGATGCTATGGAAAGCTCAAAAATTATTGTGCTTGATATTCCTTTCATAGATATTAATAACATTGTAATTTTATAATTGTTTCTTCATTTTTCTACTTCTTTTGGTTTGTCTAAAAGTTTTTAAGGTGGTAACCCAAAAATAATATGACATGCCAATGCAAACTTTAGGGAAAGGTGAGCTATATGTAGATGGAGCATCTGTAATTCACCCAACATCAGTGGCCAAGGTGCTGCCCTCTTGCCCTCCTTTTCAATGTTTGAGTTTTTTCAATGCCCCTTATACCTCTTGCTTTTCAGGTAGCTTTGGATGATCAGAAGTCAAAAGTTGTTGACTTCAATATCATCTGGCCTTCCTCATCGGATAATTTGAAGTATAGTTCATACTTTAGTAAGTTGGAGTTAATCGAGTTCCACGTTCTTAGTCGAAATGCCTATGCTTACTTTTATCCACCATGTAATCCTACTTATCAAGCCAGTCAAGGGGAAAAGCCTCGTTTGTTGTTGAAGAGCCATGGTATTTTCTCTTAGTCTTGTATTAAGATTAGTCTTCAATTTCATATTGTCATAATCTCATTTATCACCGACATGTTATATAGGCTAGGAGAGGATGCTTCTTTAAGAACTAGAGATCATTTGTAGTTTTGTTTCATGTGATTACTCAGAAAGGATAAAATATCCTCGATGATCTAATTGTAAAACTATAAATAATTACGTGTATTATGGGGTTCATGAATGCATTATAAAGGACAGCAAAGTGATGCATCACTTTTTTTGTTGATGATGTCAAACATGTGGTTTCTTTGGTTTATTGTCCATTTTACTTTTAACTCTAGACGGCACCAGCAGTTTTTCAGGCTTTGAGTAGATAGTGTGTTTTTTACTTCTCTTCACAATTACAACACAAATCTTCCCAATAGATGATGTGTCCATATTAGAGCTAGCATTGATGCCATTTTGTGATTATTATATTGCCAAGCTTTATTTAAATTTGAGGGATACAATCAATATGAACTTTGATAAATTAATAGATTGAAGGTATGTCATATACGTCTAAAAAAATTATAGTTTGAATGTGATATGCATATATATATATATGTATATATGTATATGTATAAAGCTGGTGAATCTTTTTGACTGAGTACATTAGCCATATTTATATGCATGATTTTTCTTTGAATATTTTAGGAGGACCTATTGTTGAAACACAAGGTTCTTCAAATCTTAATATTTAGTACTAGACCAATTGAGGTTGGGCATTTGCAGATGTTAATTATGGTGGAAGCACTAGTTTGTTTCCCCTCCATGGCTACAAAATTATATTCTTAACATGTTTGAGGCAAATGGGTTTTACAAGCACTTTGCTTTTGGCCCTTTTTCTTGATTGAGTTCGTATTACATATGCTCAATTGAATATCTTAAGGATTGTGTTTGGTCTTATAACAACATCATTTGGAAGGTTATGGCAGAGAATATCGAGAAAGACTTTTGGGTCATTGGGGAATAGTTGATGTAGATGATTGTTGCAACTGTGCTAAATATTTGATAAGCATGTTGTGCATTTAGGTCTTGCTTAGGTTCTGCTATATGGCTTTGCTGGACGATTAGTCTTACCCATGATTTCTTATCTAGGTGGATAGTGGAAAGTGTAACATCCTAAAATTTTTATTTCTAAATTATCATTAGAGAATATTTTTTTTATTATAATTAAAAAAATTATCCTATATTTATTTGAGTAATATGATTCATTCAAATATTTTTTGGTATTATAAAATAAATGAAATGTATGATTAAAAAATAATAATAAGATAAATAAAGGGAAGAAAAGAAAAGAGAGAAAGTAGGCAATAATGAAAAGATGGGTCTTTTATTGTAAATTTTCCTTTGGGTCATAAGCGTTAATTTTAGCCAAATCCTTATTAAAAGTGTGAGAGCGCGTCTTCTTTTCTCTCCTGCTCTGCGTCTGCGTCTCCTTCCCTCTATCCACCGCCATTATTACCAAGTTTCATTCTTTAGAGCTTATTTTAATAAGTAAAACTTTTCCTAATTACTAAACTTTTTTCATAAAAGTTGTTTTATGTATTTTGATCTTTCATGTGGTGGTGATTTCTCGTTCTGATTAGAGGAAATTTTTAGAGTCAAAGTTTTGAGAAGTTTTGAGTTTTGACAATATGAGACTATAGGAGTGTAGAGGGGTGCTAATAAATAGTTGTAATCAATTTAGATTTTTGATTTGGTTTTTTTTTTATATTTTATAATGATTGTTTTCTTGTAAACAGACCCCATTACTATTTCTAGACTGTTTGGCCAATTAAGATTGGTTTAAACAATTTATTTGGATTATTGGGAATTCTATTTGTAGATTGTTGAAAAAAAATTTATGATTCATTAAATATCAATTTTATGTTGAAAATCTAAATTTTAAATTGGGGATTTTGTACAATAATATGTGATTGGTGTTAAAGTATGGTTCAAATCAATTATTTGAGTTGTGAAAAGTGCAAAATTGAAGTGGGAACAAATGATTGAGATTAGAGTATGAAATTGTAATTTTTGGGTAATTAATTCAAAACTTTTAAGTTGGTTAAGTATGTTCATTATGTAAATTGTGTATTAAATTTGTGTCTATATTATTATGTAGATTGGTATGTGTGAGCCGAAATTGTGAATTGTACTCTTGGCTTCTAAAATTTTCAAGGTTAAGCTTCAAATTGAGGTAACTGGGATTAATTTTTTTATATTCACTTTATGGGCTGTAAGGTGTTTTTAAGTCCTTACTTTCTTTTATATTATTTATATGTGTTTTGAAAAATCATGCTTATATTTGAATATTTACTAATTTCCAATGAGGCAATGTGTGCCCATCAGCTCTCTCATTCTTGGCCTGGATTTGAGTTGAGTGTTTTCAGTGAACACCTTTCTCTTATGCTATATTGCTAGTGACATGGAAGGGGACAATGTTCTTGAAGTGACGAGCTAAATTTTGGCCTGGTATACTAGCACTGATAGGCTATACCACGTCTAGAAGATATAAGGGGGAGCAAGATGAATGAGTGGAGATGGATTCAATTATTAAAAGTATTATGTATTATTTTATTATTGAAATTTTTAATGTGACTATTGATAAACCTGCTTCTCTAACTTACATTCCTTTCTTGCATATATTATAAAGTAATTTTGGTTATGGAGACTTAATGTCTCATCCTATGGTATTAACATTTTTTCAGGCAAAACCTCTTATCCAAACAGTAGTCCAGGAAAGCAGGTAGAGGCATAAGCCTTTTGTAGTATTGTATGTCTCTGGAAATTTTTGGAAATTGTATTGTTTATATATTGCCATCATAAGATCATCATACTTTGATGTACTCTAATTTTATTTTCAAGATAATAATTGTTTATATCTAAATTCGTGTGTTACAATGTGAAAGAATGAAGACTAGTGGACTGGGTTCTAACCCTCATGTTAATTGTGCCCTTAGTCTTATGTATGATACAATGTTGAAGAATGGAGATTGGTGGGCTGATTTGTAACCTTTATGTTGATTGTACTCTTAGTCTTATGTATAGGTTTATTTCAGTGGATTTGTGGGGAGGTGTTGTGCCCTGGATCCTATTGTGTTAATATGAAAAAACAACACATAAAGTTTTTGAAAGTGATACACAAATTATTTTATAACCATGGTTATTTGATTAATAATTGTTAAATAGACTAAATGTCTTGTTTAGTATAAAGGGACGTTTTAGAAAGGTAGATGGGGAAGGACTTTGTATTACTAGGGGCTTTGCTGGTTGGTATACCACCTTAGCTGCTCTTGCTTTTAGGGTGTGTTTGATTGGAGTGGAAGGGAGGAGGGGAGGGGCTCCCCTCCCCACATTTGGTTTAAAATTTTGTAGGGGAGGTGAGCTCAAATTTACCCTCCCCTCCCTTCCTAAACCCTCATTTTGATTCCCCTTTAAATTGGGGTTTTTTGGAGGGGAGTCAAACTTTTTGACAAATTTACCTCTTCAATTTTTCTGTTATTCCATTAATACCCATGAGGAAAAAACATTATTATAATTTAAAATATACTGTAATAAAATAAAGGAAAAAACTTATATCCAGTACTTTATGTATTGGTTCTCCAGTCTTCCTATCAAAGAGTGACATGTGGATCTTCATACACATCAGCAAACTTATGCCCACCGCCTCAACACTGACGGCGTCCACATTTCTCTGTCTCCATGTTTCTCTCCATCTCCTTCTCCCACTTTCCAAAAGTAAACCAGAGAATAGAACTGAACGTCAAGGACAGCTGCAGTGGATGATGAAGAGGATTGATGGCAAAGCACAGTGGCTCAATTGCACGGCTGTACATTCCATGAATAAGGTATTTTTGTTATGCGGGTATTGGTATTTGCTTTCGTTTTCATGGTCATTATGGAGAGGTGAGGATAGAATCTATCTTGATTGGCCTGAGAAGAGAAAATCTAGTGGAATGCTATTCGCTTTTGATATATGTTTCATAGCATACTCTTTGATACAAATCTGGTCCATTTAGAATGGGAGAGTTCCCAGTTGATGAGGCATCGAGTATTGCAAAGTGAAGGTTTATGTAGAAACATAGAAGATGTAAAATTTTTGAAGCAACTACTTGACAATTCTCTGATGGAGATTATCGGTTGCGCACTGAATTGAAAGTAACATTGAGAAGGTAAATTGCAGTAGTGGCCTCTTTTTCCCTTTGAACGTGTTCTTCTAAAATAGATTTAAAAGCCAAGTCATCTTAGATATTCCATCTCTGCCCAATTTGTACTTGGTTAATCCCTTGTTCCCACTAACTTGATTTGTTCCATTACTAAATGCTTAATATACCTATTACTTAAGTTTGTTTCAACTTATATTAGCATTCCTTCTGTATTAAGAAGTAGATTAATGTTGCATGTCTACAAGCTTTTACTAGATATGTTAGACAGATTAGTGTGATTTGCTCCCACATAAAAACCGGTCTAGAGCTTCAGAGCATGAATTAGTTGGCAGAGGGATAACACAAACAATATGAAATGTAGCACCCATGGCCTCCCATTAAGCCAATGATTGGTTCTCGCTTCTCAAATTGTCACTTGAAAAAAATGGTTTTTTGCTAAGCTTTGCTCAATTGATCGATGGCAATAATGCAATGTGTTCCTTTTTTTCTACGATCAATGTCCATATTTGGTTATATTTTGATATTTGTTTTCCAGGATTTTCAACTCTGAGACATCAAAGTCTAGGCTACAAAATGCTACTTGTTCACCTATTTGTTAGAGGTGTTTGTTCATAACAAAATGCTACTTGTTCAGCTAGTTATTTTCCCATGGGCCCCTTTTGGACTGTTGATCAACAGCATATTCCTTTTAGGCACTAGCCAATAGTTTGTGACTATTCCAACTGTAAATTTTTGTGCCCAGTGATAGTTCACTCTTTAATGTACCTTCTCAGAAAGATTTCAAAATTGTGTTTGCATCTATGTGGGTTACTACTGAGGGGACTCACCTCTACTTGTTAATAAATCATACATTAGCTTTTGGATCATTATCTAATTATCTTTAGCACTTTGCATTTTAAGTGATGACATCAATGTGGACTGTTGCACAATGATGGACCCTAATTAGTTTCTTTAAATGATTCTTGCAGGAAACAATAATTTATCATTTGGCAACTACGATCATTTACTCTGTGCGGTCACACTGGGGCTAAAAAGGAAACTACGATCATTTACTCCCTAGGCAACTGCAACAGAAGCAAAAGGAAACATTGTTAAGGCATAAAACACTGGGGCTCAAAAGCATGTACAGCTGGGAGACACAATTTACTCAATTTTCCCTTTTGTGCTAATGTATATGCAATGTATGACCACAAAGGTAAAAGGGATTCAATTTAACACAAGATAGGGCAATTAAACTACAATAGGTCCCGAAATGAAGCAGGAAAACCATGTAAATATTAGCGTTTATCATTGGTTCATACATTTTGAATCATTTTAACTAATAAAATAATTTTAATTAATCAATTTTTAAAGCACAATAAATTGCTTGCTATAGTCTATGTTTTGTATTTTAAATTGACATTAAATTTACATTAGTGTAATGATTTAACAAAAAAATAGGGTAGTAATTTCGTATTTCAAGATTTTAAAAAGACGTGAAACTATTTATAGGCTCTTTATTTTTATGAGTTGCATTGTCATATAGTATATTTTCATAACTTTTATACAATAAAATACTTGGTACATACATTTAGAATCATTTTAACTAATAAAATAACTTTCATCAATCAATTTTTTAAGCACAATAAATTGCTTGCTATAGTCTACATTTTGTATTTTAAATTGACACTAAATTTACAATAAAATAATGATTTAACAAACAAATAGGGTACTAAGTTCGTATTTTAAGTTATTAAAAAGTCATAAAACTATTTATAGATTCTTTATTTTCATGAGTTGCATTGTCATATAGTATATTTTCATAACTTTTATACAATAAAATACTTGGCACATACATTTGGAACCATTTTGCCTAATGAAATAATTTCATCAGTCAATTTTCTAAGCACAATAAATTGCTTGCTATAGTCTACATTTTGTATTTTAAATTGACATTAAATTTACAATAAAATAATGATTTAACAAAAAATAGGGTACTAATTTCGTATTTTAAGCTATTAAAAAGTCATAAAACTATTTATAGGTTCTTTATTTTCATGAGTTACATTGTCGTATAGTATATTTTCAAAACTTGTATACAATAAAATACTTGGTAAATACATTTTGAATCATTTTAAATAATAAAATAACTTTAGTTAATCAATTTTTTATGCACAATAAATTGCTTGCTATAGTCTACGTTTTGTATTTTAAATTGACATTAAATTTACATTAGTGTAATGATTTAACAAAAAAATAGAGTAGTAATTTCATATTTCAAGCTATTTAAATGACGTTAAACTATTTATAGGCTCTTCATTTTCATGAGTTGTATTGTCGTATAGTATATTTTCATAACTTTTATACAATAAAATACTTGGCACATACATTTAGAACATTTTAACTAATAAAATAACTTTCATCAATCAATTTTTTAAGCACAATCAATCACTTGCTATAGTCTACGTTTTGTATTTTAATTTGACATTAAATTTACAATAAAATAATGGTTTAACAAAAAAATAGGGTAGTTATTTCGTATTTTAAGCTATTAAAAAGTCATAAAGCTATTTATAGGCTCTTTATTTTCATGAGTTGCATTGTCGTATAGTATATTTTCATAGATTTTATACAATAAAATACTTGGTACATACATTTTGAATCATTTTAACTACTAAAATAACTTTAATTAATCAATTTTTTTAAGCACAACAAATTGCATGCTATAGTCTACGTTTTGTATTTTAAATTGACATTAAATTTACATTAGTGTAATGATTTAACAAAAAAATAGAGTAGTAATTTCGTATTTCAAGCTATTAAAAAGTCTTAAAACTATTTATAAGCTCTTTATTTTCATGAATTGCAATGTCGTATAGTATATTGTCATAACTTTTATACAATAAAATCCTTAGTTCATACATTTTGAATCATTTTAACTAATAAAATAACTTTAATTAATCAATCTTTTAAGCACAATAAATTGCTTGCTATAGTCTATGTTTGTATTTTAAATTGACATTAAATTTACAATAAAATAATGATTTAACAAAAAAATAGGGTACTAATTTCGCAATCACAGACATGTGGGTGGTGAGTGATTGTCATAGCATCTTTTGTCTCATTTGAGTGCTTTTTTGTTTATTAAATTTGCTATTCATGATTTGCTTCCATATGGTTTACGGTTTTGATAGTCGTGCTCGTGCTTTGAGATCTAGACTGACGAGTTTACTCCACCCTAGGTTTCTACTTTTATTTTTGCCTAGGCTTAAGCTAAATTGTTCTTAGTTTTGTTCTTAGATCAAATTGAACCCATTGTCATTGACCCCATTTTGATTTACAAAGGGATTAAGTTTTCCTATCTACCCATGCATTAAATTTCCTTAGGAAGTCAAATATATGGTTGATTAAACATGCTTTTTACTCTTTCCTTCTTTAGGAAGTAAAATATGGATCGTAGTTGGATATATGCTAAATGAACAAGTGATGAATTTGATAATGGGGTGAAAGATTTTTTGGAATTTTCTAAAAGAAATGTTGATGATGTTAGTGGTGTTAGGATAGGATTTGACCAAGAGGGGGGTGAATTAGTCTAATAAAAATTTTCGCAATCCTTTGAAACTAAAACAGAGTATGAAAAGAAGTAGACAAAGAGATTTATCCTGGTTCGGTCCACTTGACCTACGTCCAATCCTTAGAATCCTCTGAGCTTTTCAAATCCACTAATCACAAAATATTACAACAGCACATAAGGAAGACTCTCCCCCTTCCTAACTCAATTCAATCCACTGACACTTTTGCTCATGTCTTTTCCCACTCAAGATTCTCTAATCTTGAGTTACTCTCACAGAATCAATAAATGTATAAGTATATTCTCCTTTCTGAGAATTAAATGATGAACACTGAAGCACTTATGACTGAGAGAATGAAAACATAGGAGGTAGATGAAGAGTAATAAATTTGATTTCAGTCGTTGCGTTCTCTCTACTCTGAAACTTGAATGCTTCTCCTTTTATAGTTGGGAAGCATTAATTATCTGTTAGAAACATTTAAGTTTCTGTTATACTCATCCTCATCATTCACCTTCCCGCAATAAATGCTTCTGACACGAGGTATGGTTGTCTCTGCGTTTTTGTCCATTGAATCTTTCTCCGATGAAGCAATCAGACATTCCATACTCTGTTAATCATTAAAATAAATGAGCATTTATGAGGGTAGATAAGATTCAAATAAATGTAGCATGAAGAAGGAAAAATTTGAGAATAACGAAAAGCTTCTGACACGCTGAATCACTGTCTAATAAAAGCATACTCGAGTTGTAGACAACAAAACTTGAGTGTTTGAAGAAATAACGATGAAGAATTCAAAATACTTTTGTTGTAACTTGAGTTTTATAAATAATGCTTGAAAGTTTTCTCATAACTCGAGTCATTATAAAGAAACTCGATTTATTTGAAGTTCATTTGATACAATACTTTCAACGTTCATCGAGTTCTAATAAGAATTTTGATAAAACTTGAGTTATAGAACTTAGAACTCAGGTTTACTGACGTTACAGTAAGTTAAAACTTTGTAAGTTCTTCAATACTCAAGTTTCATACTCTAAAACTTCAAGTTATAAGTATTTCAAATCATAACTTTCATTGTAACTCGAGTTTCATTGGAAGTTTTGAGTTTTAAACAAGTTCACACCTCGAAACTCGAGTTTTGGCTTCTCAGAACTCGAGTTGCTTCAAAACTTTTGTTAAAACTTCAAGTTCTGAAAGAAGTTTTGTAGTTCAAAAATTTTTTAGTCTTCGAAACTCGAGTTGTCTCAAAACTTTTGTTGAAACTTCAAGTTGTTAAAGAAGTTTTGAGTCTCACTCTTCGAAACTTGAGTTTTGCTTCCCATAACTCGAGTTCCATCAAAACTTTTGTTGAAACTTCAAGTTTTGAGAAGAGGTTTTGTGGTTCAAAGAATTTTCAAAGACCAATACTCGAGTTCTACAATGCATAACTCGAGTTTCATCAACACTTCCATCAAAACTTGAGTTCTCTTGCGAGTTTTGGTTTTCTAAAACAGTTTTAGCACTTGAAACTCGAGTTTTGTCACACATAACTCAAGTTGTGACAATACTTTTGTTAAAACTTGAGTTCTACTGAGAGTTTTGGTTTTCTAAAACTCGTTACAAAACCCGATACTTGAGTTTTGGCTCTCAGAACTCGAGTTTTGACAACACTTCCACCAAAACTTGAGTTCTCTTGAAAGTGTTGAGTTTTGAAAGCATTTTTACACAATGTAACTCAAGTATTGAACCTTATAATTCGAGTTTTCCCAACACTTTCACTAAAACTTGAAGAATACTTAAAGTTTTGTGAAAACAATTAATTGAATCATAAGTTTAAAAACATATTTGTCATCATCAAAACATTATCTCAACAAGTGGGAGGTTTTACTACCCTTGTGTTGAATGTTTGAATGGGAGGAGACTAAGTGTTGAGGACATATACATGCACTTAATTTGTGAGCGGTTTTGTAAGAGCTATAGAGTATGGATATGGCATGATGAAGAAATGGAAAAGCCAAGTACATATCAACAAAGAGGAGAAGCGTATGATGATAATAATCTAGATATAGATGATCGGGTGGAGGACATCATTCGTGATGTTGGAGAAGAGGCCTTTTAAGTAGATACATGATAATATGCACAGTGATACAAAAAAGCCTCTATACCTAGGGTGCGAAAAATACCAACTATTGAATACAGTGCTGAAATTGGTGAGCCTAAAAGCACGACATGGATGGAGTGACAAAAGTTTAACATAAATTCTTGAGTTACTGAAGGATATGCTTCCAAAAGAGAATGTGTTGCCGAATTGCTATTATGATGCAAAGAAGATATTGTGTCCATTAGGCATGAAATATAAAAAGATACATGCATGCCCTAATGATTGCATATTGTATAGAAAATAGTTTAAAGAGCTAGAGAAGTGTCTGATATGTGAGACATCACGGTACAAATAAAAAAAGGCTCCTGTAAAGGTGTTGTTGTATCTTCCAATTGTACCAAGGTTCAAGCTCTTGTTTGCTAATGAAAGTGATGCAAAAAATTTGACATGGCATGCAGATGAGAGGATTTGTGACGGAAATATTCGACATCCGGCCGATTCTTCTCAATCGAAAAAAATTGATGGATTGTTTCCTAAGTTTGGCAATGAGCCAAGGAACCTTAGGCTTGCACTCAGTATGGATGGCATGAATCCTTACAGTAGCCTTAGCAGCATACATAGTTCATGGCCTATTCTCTTAATAATCTACAACCTATCTCCTCTTTTGTGCATGAAACACAAGTATATCATGTTATCCATGTTGATTTCAAGACCAAAACAACTAGGAAATGACATAGATGTGTACCTAAGATGCGGGCCATGATCTTTTGAACTATAAATGACTTCCCTGCATATAGAAATTTGGCTGGGTATAGTGTTAAGGGGCACAAAGCTTGTCTGATTTGTGAAGAAAGGGCATGTTATCATCAACTTCAACATGGAAGGAAAACAATATACCTAGGTCATAGGAGATTTCTTAGATAGGACCACCCAATCATAGATTAAAGAAAGATTTATATGGTGGTCAAGAGCATGTAGATGCTCTGAAGCCATTGACTGGGGAACAAGTGTATGAAAAGGTAAAAAAACATCAATGTTGTTTTCGATAAGGCTTTGAAGTGTCGAATTGAAAAAAATATATGGAAAAAGAGATTAATCTTCTTTGATCTTCCATATTGGCAAAAACTTGATGTGAGGCATTGCATTGATGTCATGCATGTGGAGAAAAATGTGTGTGATAGTATTGTTGGAACACTTCTCAACATGCAAGGAACCTCCAACGATAGTGTGAAAGCAAGATTAGACTTGCAAGAAATAGGAATACGAGAGGATTTACATCCATGTTTGGATGGTAAGAGGACCTATTGTCCCCCAACTACTCATACTCTGTCCAAGGAAGAGAAAATAAATGTTTGTGAGTGTTTACGCAACATCAAGGTGCCATCTGGGTATGCTTCAAATCTTTCGAAGCTTGTTTCAATGAAAGATTTGAAATTAGTGGGCCAAAAGTCACATGATTGTCATGTCTTAATGCAAAGATTACTTCCAGTGGCAATTCGAGTCATCTTTGAAGATGATTTGAGACACATTTTAACAAGACTTTGCTTCTTCTTCAATGCTATATGCAATAAAGTCCTTGAGATCAAAAAATTGAAAGAACTGGAACATGAAGCATATCTTATCTTGTGCCAACTTGAGAAACTCTTTCTCCCTGCATTTCTTGATATCATGGTACATCTAATTGTTCATTTAGTAAGAGAGATTAAAATGTGTGGCCCTATCTATTTAAGATGTATGTATCCAGTTGAAAGAGTTATGAAAATTTTAAAAGGGTATGTGAAGAATCCAAACCGATTAGAAGCATCCATTATTCAAAAATATGTTTCCAAGAAAGCAGTGGAGTTTTGTTTACATTACTTGTCAAAAGTAAGACCTAATAGGCTTCCAAAACGATGTGAAGAAGAAGGGGGTAAACGTGGGGTTACAGTAAAGACTGTAGGCCTTGATGAAATGAGAAAAGTACATTTACACATCTTGAATAACATTGATGAAGTTTAAGATTACATATATGTTCATAAAGAACTTGTAAGGAAAGAAAACATGAGAATGAGAATGACTAAGCAAAGGTTGATTAGGGAGATAGTAAAAATTTTGCACATCGGTTTAAACGAAAGGTTGAGAAAGAAGAATATGTGTCTGACGTAGTTAACTGGTTAGCGCATGCTCCTGAGCTTGAAATGATAAGTGTGACAGCATTTGATATCAATGGGTATTCATTCTATACAAAGTCTTTGGATGATAAGAGTATTGTGCAGAATAGTGGTGTTATGTTAGTAGCTGAATCTATGCACTTTTCTAGTTCGAAAGATAAGAAACCTAAAGTGGTATCCATGCCTAATTATGGGGTCATCGAAGAGATTTGGGGGGTGGACTACACTAAATTTAGAGTTCCTATCTTCAAATGCAAGTCGGTCAATGTCAATAATGGCATTCAAGTTGATCGGTTAGGATTTACACTATTTGATTTAAATAATAGAAGTTTTGGGGATGAGCCTTTTATAATGGCATATCAAGCAAAACAAGTTTTTTATATCACCAATCTTGCAAATAAAAGTTGGTCAGTTGCTTTGCAAGGAAAAAGGGTCATTGATATTGATGATAAAATTTGTTCAAACTTTGATATTTCCAAGACTCCTTTATTCTCAAGGGGCCTACCTTAATTGAATGAAGAACCAGAAGTAGATGATGGGCATGGCACAAGAAACGATCACCATGAAGGGATATGGAAGGATATTCCTATATGAAATTGTTCAAAAGTTAGTTATTTCTGATTGTGTTAAAATTATTCATTTATTTATTTCATGTGATGTTATTTTAATTTAAGTGACTTACCTTGTATTATTGTCTATGCAGAAACATGGAGGATCATAGTAGGCCTAGCGACAGTCAAAGTGGCCCTAGTGATAGACTAATTGCTGTTAGGATAGGATTTGATCAAGAGGGGGGTGAATTGGTCAGATTAAAATTTTTGCAATGTTGAAAACGTAAAACAGAGTATGAAGAAAATTGACACAGTGATTTATCTTGGTTCAGTCCTCCTGACCTACGTCCAGTCCTCAGAACCTTCTGAGTTTTTCAAATCCACTAATCTTAAAAGATTACAAACAATCAGAAGAAGGACTTTCCCCCTTCCTAACCAAATCTATCCCACAAACACTTTTGCTCGTGTCTTAACCCACTCAAGATTCTCCAATCTTGAGCAACTCTCACAGAATCAATAAATGAACAAGTATATTCTCCTTTTTGAGAATTTAATAATAATCACTGAAGCTCTTAAATATGAGAGTATGAAAACAGAGGAGGTAGCTGAAGCGTAATAAATTTGCTTTCTCGTATATGCATTCTCTATGTTCGGTGACTTGAATGCTTCACCTTTTATAGATGAGAAGTATTAAATGTCCGTTAGAGACATTTAAGTTTCCGTTAGACCCGTTGTCCTCATTCACCTTCCCGTATTGAATGTGTCTGAGTGCTTCTGACAGTAGGTGGATGTTTTTCTGAGATTTTGTCCGTTGAATCTCTTTTTGTTTAGGCAATCAGAACTTCATACCTTGTCAATTATTAAGATAGTTAAGCATTTATGATGGTAGGTGAGATTTAAATAAACATTGCATGAAAGGGAAAAGATTTTGAGATCAGTATAAAGCTTTTGACATGCTGCGTTAATGTCAGAAAATCAAACTCGAGTTTTGCTTGCTCAAAACTTGAGTTATTGAAGAATTTTCAAAGTAGAAATGTCACAACTTTTGTTGTAACTCGAGTTTTAATAAGATTTTTGATAAAACTTGAGTTATGAAACTTAAAACTCTGGTTTTCAGAAGTTTCAGTAAGCAAAAATGTTCTATGCTCTTCGAGACTCGAGTTCTATTAGCCAAAACTTCAAGTTTTGACAATTTTCAAATCATAACTTTCATTGCAACTCTAGTTTCATTGAAGGTTTTCAGTTATAGCGAGTTCACTCTTCGAGACTCGAGTTTTGTCTCATAAAACTTCAAGTTATAGGTATTTCAAATCAAAAATTTTATGTGTAACTCGAGTTTCATTGGAAGTTTTAAGTTTAAAACAAGTTTGCTTCTCGAAACTCGAGTTTTAACACACAAAACTCGAGTTATATGAAAACTCTTAATGGAACTTCAAGTTTGGAAAGGAGTTTTGAAGTTCAGAAATTTTCCAGAGCTCGAAACTCGAGTTCTATAATCCCAAAACTCGAGTTATATGAAAAACTTTTGTTGAAACTTTAAGTTGTGGTTTCTCTCTCTTCAAAACTCGAGTTCTGATACTCATAACTCGAGTTCTATCAAAACTTTTATTGAAACTTCAAGTTTTAGAAGGAAGTTTTGAGTTTCAAAAATACTTCAGAGCCCAAAACTCAAGTTCTATAGAATGAAACTCGAGTTTCACCAAAACTTCCAACATAACTTGAGTTTTCTCTGAGAGTTCTAATTTTCTAAAATACTTTCAACACTCGAAACTTGAGTTCTAAAACACAAAACTCGAGTTATAAGAGAACTTTTATTCAAACTTGAGTTCTACAAAGAGTTTTGCATTTCTAAAGCCTTTTCCAAAACCCGAGACTCGAGTTTTGACTCCCAGAACTCGAGTTTTGACAGAACTTGAATCAAAACATGAGTTCTCTTGAAGGTTTGAGATTTTGAAAGCATTTTTAAACAATGTAACTCGAGTTCTAAACCTTATAACTCGAGTTCTCTCAATAATTTCACTAAAACTCAAAGTTTACTTAAACTTTTCTAAAAACAAACAATTTAATCATAATTTCAAAAACATATTTGTCATCATCAAAATATTATCTCAACATTCTCCCCCTTTTTGATGATGACAAAACCAATTAACAAAAGATAAGAGCAGATTAAACAACTCAGAGACAACAATTAATCTACTGCGTATAAACTTCATAGATTAACCAGAAAAATTCAAACAAGAGTTCATAAATTCGAAACATATACAAGTCAAAACATAATACAAGAGTCACCACTTCTCCCCCTTTTTGTCATCAATCAAAGAGGGTGAGAGGGAGAGGCAGGGTGCTCAGGTGAAGGTGAAGAATCAGAAATGTTAAAGATGGTAGTGAGAGGTGCAAGGGAAATAGGAGGCTCAGAGGGGGTGGACTTAGAGGCTGCAGATGGCTGACCAGACGCAATAGGATGGTACTCAAGGAGAAGCAAGGGGGTATGGTCAGAACCAGAAGCAGGAACTGAAGGAGTAGGATCAGGTACTGGGGATGCAGGAGCAGGAGATAAGGGAGCAGGCTCAGAGTCATGAGCAGGATCAACAGCTGGAGAAGCAGGAGCAGGAGAAGGTGGAGCAGGCTCAGCAGATGGCTCAGGTCCAGAAGGCTCAGCTGTAGGAGGAGGGGCCTGAATGCCTCTGATGAAGTCCTTAATGTAAGTCATCCTTCCTTCCAGAGAGGTAAGTCTAGTATCCACTGAGACTTGCAGAGAATCCACTAAAGTCTGAAGTGCATCCAAAGAGACCCTTAGCTTACCCACTGCTATATCCAGAGATCTCCCAGTGAAGTACTCAGCAGCATCCTTCAGAAGGTTGTTCACATAGTTCTGAGTCTTTTAGTGAAAGGCCTGTGTGAATTGCTCACCCATCTTCTTGAACTCAGTCTCCATAAAGTGCTAGACTGAGTCCTGAGCAAAGGAAGGTGCTGAGGTAGGCTGCTGAGGGGCTGATGACTGTGCCTCATCCTGAGGCACCCTAGAAGGTCCAGAAGCAGTCATCTTCCTCTGCTTACTCTCCATAGTGGTCTTCTCCCCTGGTGCTATCCTCACTTCAATCTTCATTATGTGAAGATGAGTCTCTGAAAACTTAAGGGGCTGTAGAGGCTTCTGATCCTTCATGATATTCCAGATATCGTGTAGCTCCATTATCTTAGACACCAGGCAAGGGTAAGGAACTGCCATCCTTTTGGACTTGGAGAACCTGAATCTCCACATCTCATCAAACACCATTTGGCCAATATTTCTCTTCTCCTTGGCCATGATGGATGCCATCATTTGGTAGTCAGTAGAGCACATGTGGGTGTAATTCTTACCCTTATTCACTAAACATCTGGTATATATGTAGTGAATCACCCTCTGAATAGGGGGCATGGTTGCAGGCTCAAACTTCAATCCAGAAAATGGTTCTCCAGGCCTCAAGTACTCAAAAATCTCTTCATCAGAGAAGGTCCTAAACTCAGCATCAAAGTCATGTGTCCCCAGATAAGTATTAATGAGATCAGGTGCAATATGAATATCATCCCCCCTCATCTTAGTCTTCATAGACTTTAAAATAACTTTCCCAGACTCATCAGAGGCAGATGTAGATATCAGATTATTATAAAATATCCTAACCATGTCGGGGGAATAGGAAATATTTATCTTTATCAGGTTCTCATAGTATTCCAAATATTCCTTAACATTTCTTCCCAAATTCTTTATGGAATCCAAATCAAAGAGCATGGTAGGACATAATTTTCTATCCTTATAAGCATTCTCAAACACTCCAAGAACTTGAGGATTGATATAGACAGGTCTTACATTGAAACCAGGAGGTGCAACTCCTGTTGTTTGTCCAGATTCTTGAGAAGTCTGTGGAGCCTCTGAAGTAGTGTTCTTTTGGGTCTTCTTCCTCCTCTTTGGTACTAAAACCCGAGAGCTAGGGGAGACACTTTCTGTTTCAGAGTCAGAGCCCACTACCCGAGATGCCTCTGGTTGAGTAGATTCTGTCATTGGTGCTTTGCCCTTTGCTTTTGGACTCAAAATAGACTTGGGCCTACTTCCCCTCGGTTTTCTGATCAATGGAACCTAAAATGGTTACTCCTCCGATGGCTCTGTTATACGGACTCATTTCGGTGGAGGAGGAGTTGAAGCTTGGGATTGAGATGGGGCACTTGTAGATGATTTCTTGGACTTGGGAGAGGTTTTCGATGACCATTTGGTGCGAGCCATGACTTGGATTCAAGAAAATTTCACAGAAATTGGGAATTTGGAGAGTTGGGTGCCGATGATGTCGAAGGAAAAATTTGGGGATTTAATCAGTGGAAATGAGTAAATGATGGTGAATAAATAGAGGGGTTATGATCGAAAATGGTTATGATGAGGATTCAGATGGTTTCTGGGCAAAAGAAATTGTTAAATCGAATTGTGGGTGAGAGAAATTAGGTTAACTCGAGTTTTTAAAAAGCGGGAAAGTGAGAAAAATCGAGTTTCTGGACAATTTAGCCTTGGTGACTCTCAAAACTCGAGTTTTGTCACCCAAAACTCGAGTTTTGAGCATACAAAAATTGAGAAATGCCCTATAACTCGATTTATTCGGGGTCCAAAGATGAACATGCACTTGAAAAATCGAGTTTTGTTCAACCAAACTCGAGTTTCAGGGCCCTGAATATGAACAGACTTGCCACAACTCGAGTTTTGCTGATCCAAACTCGAGTTTTGGGACCCTGAAAAATGAAAACTTACCATAACTCGAGTTTTGTTCTTTGTAAACTCGAGTTTTACCTGAACCCTTTAGGAAACTTGAGTTTTGTTGCGAGTTGAGCCTCTGGAACCTCTGGAACTCGAGTTTTGGCTTCCCATAACTCGAGTTTCAAGAAAACTTCCTTCTTCCATCGAGTTTAAGTCAAGAAAAAAAGCTCAACATAACTCGAGTTTTAAGCCTCAAACTCGAGTCTCGTGATCTCTAACTCATTTTTGCTCCAAACTCTCGTCCAAACTCAAGTTTTCTTCATACAAAACTCGAGTTTTGTAAATTTTTCTTCTGAGAAAGATCAAAACTCGTTCCAGAACTTGAGTTTTGCTTGGCATAAAACGTACTCTGTTCTTTTTGACGAAAACAGAGACCTGTAAAACTTTCTGAAAATACTCCAATGATAAAATTAGTATAGAGTCATCAAAACATTTAAACATTAAACATGAAAATACTTACAATTCATTGGGATTTACCATTCCCAATTCTCTTCTAATATTTACAAATTGCTCTCTGGCAAGTGGTTTGGTGAAGATGTATGCAACTTGTTGGTGAGTTGGAATAAACATGACTTTGACATCCTTTTTCTGTACATGATCCCGAATGAAGTGATGATGAATGTCTATATGCTTTGTTCAGGAATGATGCACAGGATTTTTTGCTAGACTTATGGTGCTCGTGTTGTCACAGAGAATTGGAATTTCTATTAAATCCATTCCCAAATCCTGAAGTTGCTACTTCATCCAAAGAACTTGTGCACAGCAACTAGCAGCAGCAACATATTTAGCTTCTGTTGAGGATAGTGACACGGTTGATTGCTTCTTGCTTAACCATGACACCAGTGACCCTCCAAGGAATTGAGAATGACCAATTGTGCTTTTTCTATCTGTTTTATAGCCTGCATGGTCAGAATCAGAATATGATAACAAGTATTCATTGTTACCTTTTGGATACCACATTCCAAGGTCAGTAGTTCCAGCTAGATATCTGAAAATCCTCTTTACATTTTCTGCATGTGACTCTTTGGGTGCAGCTTGATATCTAGCACACATTCCCACGTTAAATTGGATGTCAAGTCTGCTAGCTGTGAGATAGAGTAATGATCCTATCATTCCTCTGTATTTCTTGATGTCAAAATCTTTTCCACTCACGTCAGCATCAAGCAATGCAGTGGAACTCATGGGAGTGTCAGCACTTTTGCATTGCTCCATTCCAAACTTCTTCAATAATTCTTTTATATACTTAGTTTGGCTTATGAAGATCTCATTCTTCCTTTGTTTGATCTAAAGTCCTAGAAAGAAATTCAATTCTCCCATCATGGACATCTCAAACTCTCCCTGCATTGTCTTAGCAAAATCTTCGCAGAGAGTATTGTTAGTAGCTCCAAAAATAATGTCATCAACATATATTTGAACTATAAGCACATCAGAGTGTATATGTTTGATAAATAAAGTTGTATCCACTTTCCCTCTAACAAAACCTTTGTCTATCAAAAATTTGCTTAATCTCTCATACCAAGCTCTCTAACCCGTAGTTTTGAAATATCTTCAAAGCCAGGGGGTTGTTCAATATATACTTCTTCCATAATAAAACCGTTTAGGAAAGCACTCTTCACGTCCATTTGAAAACGTTTGAAATTTCTTATACAAGCAAAAGCAAGAAGAACCCGTATAGCTTCTAATCTAGCCACTGGTGCATAGGTTTCTTCATAATCAATTCCTTCTTCTTGATTATAACCTTTTGCCACCAATCTAGCTTTGTTTCTGACAATCACTACTGATTCATTAAGTTTGTTCTTGAATACCCATTTTGTTCCAATGACAGGATGGTCACTTGGATGAGGTACCAAGTCCCAAACTTGATTTCTTTCAAATTGAGTTAGCTCTTCTTCCATTGCAATGATCCAGTCATTGTCAGACAAAGCTTCCTCTACATTCTTGGGTTCAATTTCAGAAATAAAAGTTGAGAATTGTGCTTCACTTAAAAATTTTCTGTGTCTGTACACTTTCATTCACTTCTCCAATCACTTGATTGAGAGGGTGATTTCTGATGTACTTCCACGCCTTTGGTTAAGTTGTTTCAAAAAGTTTATCCGAAGGATCTTCCTCGGGATCATTTTCTAGTGAAGGCACATTTTGAAAATCTTTTGAAATGGCAATTTCATCATCTACCAAAGGTGGATGGAGGCTAATTCCTTTACCAGTATCAGCCTAGGCCAATCACAAACTAATAGGCCTTCAACCTCCCTATGAGGTATTGGACCTCTTGAGGAGTTAAAGTTCTTTTTCTCTATGTCAATCACCCATGTCAAGACATGAAGTACACATCATCGTCCACATCACATGCATAATATTTAGATTTAAAATATATCTTAATTAATCATTTCTTTCTATTTTTGTTTTTTTAAAAGGCAAGTAAATCATCCGACAATGCTAAAATTTGGCGTGAGATTCAATGGCACAAGAACCGAGGTCAAATCAAGTTCTTACTGGAAAAGTGTATAGAGCAAAAGGCATTAAGCTAAGTGCAAGGGTGAAACCACTTGAAGGTCCAAAACAACTAAGCTGTCATATAAGGGGTTTGATCAAGTTAAGCTTCAAGAATAAGTATGGAAACATCATCGATCTGCTTCAAGTACCAGTACATAGTTATGCTCTTGTAGAGTTGGGCCAATATTGGATGTCTGGTTAAGATGCATCACTTTTTCCAATTTTCAACTTACACCAATTGTTGAGGAATATGAATGTGGTGAAATTCTTAGGATGCCAATAAAGAAAAATAGCCATGTGTACCATTACCAAGCCCATCCCCCCTCTCATGGAGGAATTGCTAAGCTGTTGGGAATTCGCACAGAGGAAGTACTAATTGTAGGTACCGGACAGGCAAGGGGATCAAAAGAACTGCTATGCAAGCTCATCTAATCAAGTTAGCCAATAGGAAAGATTGAGCCAGATTTTGTAAAGTCTTTGCCCTAGCTATTTATGGCACAATCCTCTTTCCCTCATCAGTTAGGCTAATTGACCTTGGAGTTATTAGTGTTTTTCAGTCATTTGAATATCATCAGACTAATCCGATACTTGCAATCTTGATAGAGACCTACATGTCATTATCCCAGTGTCATCTAAAGAAGGAGGGTCGGTTAAGATGTTGCCTTGCATTACTTGAAGTATGGATGTTAAGCCACTTGTACGACAAAGAACGACCCTATAGGAAAAGACATGATGAGTATAGTAACCAACTGGTAGTACTTAAACATCTCTAACCAATCAGCAAAAAGGGTGAAAGTGGCTAGAGAGAAGTTTTCTCACACTTAGAGGAAGATTTCATTTTACGGAAAATAGAATGGTGGGAGGATGAAGAGATCATGTATCGTTGTGGGAACTTTCCTAATGTTCCGCTCATGGGGCGTAGAGGATGCATCAACTACAATCCTTCATTAGCATTGAGACAACTAGCATTCCAACAAAGGGTACCTCAGAAGAAGAAGTGCAAGCCGTGTACATGGTGTATGAGAAGGATGACACGAATGGCCTATATCGGGAAATCAAGGAGGCATGAAGCCAAGTGATGTAGAAGGGGAGAGCAGAGCTTGGGAAACAAGAGATAGGTGCTGCACCTGAATAGAAAACATGGCTCATGAAAAGAATTTCATGGTTTAATCCTTCCTACGCACCCCAAAACCCCTTGTTGGGAAGTGATGTCCTAGAAGGAAACAAAGAGCTTGTAAGGCGCCTTGAGACAAGAGAAAAGGAATTGGAAGAGTTGGCTGCAAGAAATTTTCAGAATAAAGAGAAAATGAACGAGGTACATGACAAGTGCGCAATCCTGTAAGAGAAACTAAAAGACAAGAAGAGGCTGAGAGACTTAGAGGAAAGCTCAAAAGTCGCAGAGATGGAAATAGAAAACATCAACTTAAGAAGGGTTATGAAAGAAAATGAGAGATAGATGAGAAATAGCAGAGATTAATTGATGAAGATGACTGAGAAAAAGAAATTGCTTGAAGAGGAGTTGAAAGACAGGAGCCCTATTGAAGAACTACAACGAGAGATTGACACTCTCTCTCAACTTTTAGACAGTAAGAAGAATGAGTTATTTGCTATCAGAGTGTGTACCATAGAAACAATTCAGAGCTTTATGGCTAAATTGGATCATGAAATGAAAGTTTTAGCAAACTGGGAAATCCTTTACCACAGGCAAACTGTTGTGACAGAATAATGGATAAAGAGGTGTGGAGATTTGATAAACTTCGCTAATGCTAAGATCTCAAAGTTTACCGGAATATTCAAGCGTGCAAAAGGCATGATTACCCCTCTAAATCTGCCAGTAGAACTCATCGAATTCTTTGACTTCTGTAATAAAAATATAGATTCTCTTAGAAATGTAACAAAGTTTTGATATTATTGCAAACATTCATTGAAAAAAATAGTCCTCACTTCATATTGTTTAATCTTTACCTCCATACGCATTATCATAATCAACGATAAGGTCTTCGACTAGGGTGGAATCCAAGGTCCCCGTATCTAATGATCAACTCTCAGTCTCCCTGTGGAGTATTGGATTCCCTGAGGAGTTTAGAGGAATATGATATGGGGAAGCTGTCAAGACCTTTGTTTTAGATGGATTTCGAAATCCTCCCTAACTAATGGTCAACTCTAGCTCTCCCTGTAGGATAATGGGTTCTCTGAGGAGACTAGAGGTCACTTGTGCCAAGGAATCTTACGTTAACATAATATTGGATGACTTACTATGCTAAGATCAACACAGGCTATAAAGAGAAAACAGATTTAACTAATGCTTAGAAAAAAAACTAACGCTCTTTTTCTTCCTTTTGAGAAAGCAGGTGAGGCAATATTGCTCCGACTAAGCATCCTAACCAGGTTAACCTCAAGCACTCGTAACACACGTGAGCCCGGACACACCAAATGGCTACCAGCTCGACTGAGGTTGAGTCTACGATGAATGAAAGATTGGTGAAAATGGAGTCACAAATGGCGGATATGAAGGAAATGATGACTGCTTTGACTATAGCCCTTAAAAGCAAGAATGATGGGAAGGAGCTTGGGGTGTCTAATGAGTCAGGAGAAGGTGAGATAACATGCCTAGAAATGAGGAAAAAGGAAAACACGTGAAGGTGGTTTAGAGCAAGCCATTGAATTCTTAGGGCTCAAATACCGAAGACACAGAAGATGAACCAGGGGATGATGGAGAATATACCTTTCTCATCCCTCCCTCTATTAGAAAAAAAGGAGGAATGGAAGGAGCAGTTGGAAGAAATGAAAGACCAACTAAAGGCTCTCTAAGGATCAAATGCATGGGGTTCATTGGATCTGAAGGAACTGTGCTTACCACCACCTGTCACAATTCCTTAGAAGTTCAAAATGCCTGAGTTTGACAAGTTACAATGGCACTAGAAATTCAATTTACCATATCAAAGCCTATTGCACCAAAATGTCCATGTGGTCCCAAGAGGAAAATTTCCTATTATTTTTCTTCCATGAGAGTTTAAAGGGACCAACTTTGGAATGGTATATTCAGTTTGACCAGTCAAAGATCAAGAGGTGGAGGGATCTAGTTGATATGTTCATGAAGCAATACAAATTTAACCTCAACACTGCCCCAACCAGGGAACAACTAAAGTCTATGAATAAGAGGTCTACCAAAACTTTCAAAAACTATGCTCAAAGATGGAGAGTAGTCGACTCATAGGTCTAGCCTCCGCTTATATCGTTTGAACTTTTCTCCTACTTCATACGCACTTTGCAAGACCCATATTACAAATATATGGTTGGAACGCATGTCACTAATTTTCCTAACCTTATTGAAATCAGTGAAAGAATTGATGCTAATGTACGTGTTGGGAGAACTACCATATCTCACAATGAGAGTAGTATTAGAAGGGGCCAAAATAATAAGAAGAAAGAGAGGAACGTAAGCTTCATTCAATCCACAAGGCAACCTCTGACAATGTCACATCCAAGCGAGGGAGATGGATTTAGGTAGCAAAGAAACAACTCAATGCCAAGTAAACCAGGGCAAGCAGGAGGACAGAGGAACTGGAAACACAGGGACAATCGACAGTGGACGAACATCAGCATGATGAATACTGAGCTATATTTCCAACTTTTGGAAGCTCGATTACTAGGACCATGTACCTACAAGTAGCCTCAACCACCATATCCTGCATGGTATGATGTCAATGCTAAATGCGACTACCACATAGGTGCCCCAGGACACTCAATAGAAGATTGCACCATATTCAAGAGGAATGTACTAGACTTGATTGATTCCAACCATATCCAGCTCAAGAAGAATGACAGCTCTACAATCAATGCCAATCCTTTGCCAAACCACGAGGGGCAAGTAAATGCATTAAAGGAGATTGAAGTGTCGACAGAGCACATCTATGATCATTTGATGACGGCATGCTACATGATTTGTGAAAATGAAGAAATAGCCATGATTGAAAGGAAACACATCGAGTTTGTAATCAAAGAGCCAAGTCCTAACGAAGATCCCTGTAGTGTCTCTTTCACTATTGGGACACCACCTCAACACTCTTTAGTAACCATTAATATACCAACTCCATTCTCGTATCAAAGTAATAATGTTGTTCCATGGATATATGATGGCTCTGTAGAGAAATTTTTGGGGCATGTAATGGAAGCAACAATTACTAAGGGAGAACTAAATTGCTCTACTGGGGTCACACAAAGTGAAAAGGCTTATCTTCCAGTTGAGGCTAAGCAATCAAAGAAGGGGAAACAACCCAACGCTGAAGTTCCATCAAGTCCGAGCTTGAAAGCAGAAAGAAAGGATGATGATGAATTCCTTCAAATCATGAAGAAGAGTGAATACAACATAGTGGATCAATTGAAGAAGACTCCTACTAGGATCTCGATCCTTTCGCTTATCCTAAGTTTTGAACCACATCGTAAAGCATTACATAAAGCCTTAGATGAAGTGTATGTACAGTCCAAAGTGACACCAGAGAAGGTAACAAGCATAATGAATGTAACAAGGGCATTGTCCACTATCTCTTTTAATGAAAAGGAAGTCGTTCGATCTACCATTGACCAAGATAAAGCTTTGCATATCACCTTGAAGTGCAAAGGGTTCATCGTGGCTAGGGTGTTGATAGATGGAGGATCAGCATTAAATGTGCTACCATTATCCACATTTGAGCATGTATCAATGGAGGCATTGGTGATAGAGAGGAGTGATATAGATTGGTTCGACCACATTTACAGTAGATTTTCAACTCATGCAC
Source organism: Vachellia collinsii (assembly GCA_006871305.1). Taxonomy (NCBI): domain Eukaryota; kingdom Viridiplantae; phylum Streptophyta; class Magnoliopsida; order Fabales; family Fabaceae; genus Vachellia; species Vachellia collinsii. Next base: position 42,770 of record QFDD01000508.1, read on the forward strand.
ATTGACCCATCATACTCAATGTTGTTAGGAAGGCCATGGATACATTCAGCTGGGGTTGTGCCTTCGACCCTACACCAAAAGGTGAAATTCATCGATAGCGAAAAATTCATCATAGTTAAGGGAGAGGAGGAAATCATGTTGAGTAAACCAAGCTCTCTTCCTTACATTGAGGCTATTGAACATCACAAGGGAGCAATGTTCCAGAGCTTGGAGTTGAAGGAGGCAAAGGCCAAAAGAATGTCAACTCCGTAGTGATTAAGATGATGGAGAAGAATGGATTTAAGACTAGTAGATGATTAGGGGCACATCTTCAGGACATTAGGTCCCTAATTGATATACCAGAGAATCATAAATGCCAAGGATTAGGATACGAGCCCTCTCTAGAGTGACAACTTGTTGAACAGGCAAGTTTGGGAGCTGGAAAGGAAGGTCAAAACTTGAAGATTCCTCACATAAAGAAGACATTTCCGATACCTGTCACAGTCCAATACAGGCTAACTATCGTGATGATTTCCCCAGTTGACAAAAAGACTCATGCATGGATTACAGGTGATTATTTTGGAAACACATTGGAGAATTGGGAGTTTGAGGATAGCCTCAACTATATTATCTTAGAGTAACTTGCTTAGACAAAAGTTGTCCTTTTATTTTTATATTCTCAAATGCTTATTGGAAAACTCTTTGCAATTATGAATAAAGGAATTTATGTGAAATAAAATTCAGCTACCATATTAGATGTATTCATTCTTCCCTTTCTGTCTATTCATTCGTTGTTTATTTTGCCCTACAAGAACTTGACTTCCTTGGAACTCCTGTCCAACGCAGAGGTTCACGAGGCCTTAAACAATGATTTGCTTGTTGCCACTGATATGCACTATTATGAGAGTGATGATGATGAGCTAATCCAAGTATACACTAAACTCCTTGAATCTAAGGAGCGATGAATGTGCCTACATGAAGATGTAATGGAAGTGATAAACATGGGTACAGCTGAAGAAAAAAAAGGAACTAAATATGGTTGATAACCCTGAAAGGGAACAAATGATTCAACTCTTTAAAGACTATATGGATGTATTCGCATGGTCCTACAAAGATATGCCTGGGCTTGATCCAAAGATCACCTCTCATAAAATCCCTTTGTTCCTAGCTATCATGCCTAAGAAGCAAAAACTCAGAAGGCTAACCTCAAACATGTCCTTAGTGGTTCGAGACGAGTTGATGAAGCAATTAAAGGCAAGTTTCCCAGAAGTGGCCAAATATCCACATCGGATGGTGAATGTTGTTCTTATCCCTAAGAAAGATGGACAAATCCAAATGTGTGTCGATAATTGGGATTTAATAGCCAGCCCTAAAGATGACTTTCCATTACCCCCACATCGATGTCTTGGTTGATAATACAGCCCATAGCTATAGGTACTCATTCATGGATGGGTACTCTGGATATAATCAATTCCCTATGGATGAGGAGGATAAGGAGAAAACCACATTCATTACACAATGGGGGACTTATTGCTTTCGCGTGATGCCTTTAAGGTTGAATAATGCGGGGGAACCTATCAACGTTCTATGGTAGCACTCTTTCACGATATGATTCACAAGGAGCTAGAGGCATATGTTGATGATATGATAGCTAAGTCTGCAGAGGGAGAAAGTCACATCACCATGCTAAGGAAGCTATTTGAAAGGCTACGCAAGTATAAATTGCAGTTAAACCCTAACAAGTGCATCTTTGGGGCTTTGTTCAATAAATTGCTCGGGTTCATCGTGAGCCAAGTAGGGATTAAGGTGGATCAAGACAAAATGAAAGTAATCCAAGAAATGCCACCTCCTCAAAAAGAAAAAGAAGTTAGAAGCTTCTTAGGGCGGCTAAACTTCATTGCACGGTTCATCAGCAATCTAACATCAACTTGTAAGCCAATATTCAAGCTTCTAAAGAAGAATTGCACAGAGAAATGGGATGAGGATTGTCAGCAAGCATTCATAAGATCAAGAACTACTTGTCAAATGCTCTAGTTCTAGTTCCCCCTACACTAGGGTTGCCATTGATCCTTTACTTGAGGATACAACCCAATTCCATGGGAGCCATGTTGGGGCAACATGATATGTCTAGGTGAAAGGAACATGCAATCTATTATTTGAGCAAGAGGTTGAATGACTGTGAGTCCCGCTACCCTAGCCTAGAGATAAAAATCACTTCACGGATGCGTTGGCTACCCTAGCAGCTATGATTCAACTTGACTGTGGGGTCTACGTCTAACCAATTCAAATTGAAGCTAGAACAGCACCAGTATTTTGCTTCAACATAAATGAAGAAGGTGATGAGCAGCCTTAGTGCAACAATATCAAAACATACATGAAAGGTGGTGCTTACCCGCCAGATGCCACACAAAATTAGAAGAAAACCATCCAAAGGATGGCTTTGGGTTTCTTTATTAGTAATAACATCTTGTATAAAAGAAGCTTTGATGGAATGTTACTACGTTGTATAGATCAGAGAGAAGCACATGAGATCTTGTTAGAAATACATGAGGGAATTTGTGGCGCCCATGCAAATAGTAACACGATGATCAAACAAGTTCAAAGATACAACTACTACTGAGCAACAATGGATAAAGACTGCATCCACTATGGTAGGAGATGCCATAAGTGTTAGATCTACTCTAACAAAAGTAGTGCTCCCCCAACTCTGATGCATAACCTCGTATCCATATGGCCGTTCTCTATGTGGGATATTGATATCATTGGGCCAATCAATCCTGAGGCCTCGAATGGTCATTAGTTCATCCTTATCGCCATCGATTATTTCACCAAGTGGATGGAGGCTAATTCCTTTACCAGTATCACTTAAAAGATCTTTGAATTGCATAGCTACAACCATGCACACTCAAGAGCTTGTTTGTCAACATCCCAGAATCACTTCTATAATCACTTTCACACAAGTCGAGACAAAACTTCTCTCACATACTTATCTTGGATTGTGTACAATCACTTTTCACAATTATTTAAGATTTATTCTTAAATTAGGAATAAATTTTATTCTTAAATCATTTTAAAAAAATTAGTTAAAAGTATCGATTCAATATGATGAATGATAAATTAATAAATAAAATTTATTTAAATATAATTTTTAATTAAAAATAGTTTTATATAGGTTTCGATTTAAGTGTATATTTTAAAAAAATGTAACTAAAGCAAAATGTAAAGAATTTCATAATATTTTACTCTGTATATAATTGTTAATAAATTACTAAACATGAGTTAAATCTAAAAGTTTCTCCATTAGTTAATTATGCTCTCCCTAACACAAATGTACTTTATGTAAACCTAAATTAATTATAAAACGTGGTGAAGATGGGTATTGATTAAGTAAAAATATGAAAATGAAGTGGTTTTTGAGTGTTGGAATTTTGGGTATGGATTTGCCTTTGA